>JAVJAQ010002695.1:0-229796 GCA_032362365.1 Zygogramma bicolorata | reverse complement strand
TGATAAATTACAATATACAATAAAAATATATATAACAAATAGACAAATGTTTACTTTTTCTGGCACTGCAAACACTGACATCGATTCACTCACAGTCACATTTTTATGTTCAAAATACCGGAAACAAATGAGTAACCTTTTGTTCTTGGCATTCGTATCTATACTAATGTAGATTGCAAGCACAGCGCAAGTCGCATTTCATCCCTTTGCAGGTCTAAGCGAGCATCCCGGACAAGCGCGCTCACGGGCGGCACTTTGCAAGTCTCGACATGTGGTGTACACTTGTACTATTATCTATAATTCTATTCAATTCTGTGTTTAAACTGAGTCTCGAATATTTTTAAGTACCTATCTAGTGAATGATGCTACCTGCTAACGTTGACAGGTGAATCCAAGCCAAAATTTTTGTTCTTTATTATGAAAACCAGAAAATTTTTCGTGTACCCCCACTGACAACTTGTGAACCCCTATTTTATTTTCACGTCTACGTGGACCCCCGTGTGGTCTCCTATGGACCCCTGGGGGCCCACCTGGACCACTTTGGGAACCTATAGTTTAGTGTCAGAGTAATTGATCTCTAGAGAGTGTCTCAATCTATATATTCTCTAGATTAATTCTAATCAATAAGTTTTGTTAGAACTTCTTGAATTGATTCGTTCTCAAATTTACTTTTGTTCACACTGTTGAAAACTCATTCGGCAAAATTTTGCAATTCAAAATTAAAATAATTCATTTGTAGTTTTATGGTGGAAACCTCCGATTCTCTGAACGCAGATCCAGTGCTATAGTTGAAGTCCCAAGTGAAGACTAGATTTGGATAAATAAAATGGAATGTATTCACTCACGACATTTTGATGGTCTATTCCAGATCATTATCTTTACTATATTAATTGTATCTCTTTGAACATAACTGCTATTTATGGATATGATTCAATAAGTTATCGAATACAATTTCAGAACTTCAACGCTCTCCATACTTTTTGTCCTAGCCTGATATATATTTTTTGCCCATCAGAATGATCTGATCCGTTCTCTGAAAATATACACAACATGCAAACTCGCTCACCAACTGCAAACTTTATGAGCATGCATAATAGAGCAATAGATTCATAACTTGATAACGTCGAGGAATTTGAATTTTTACTACACCTAATGATCTGAATTTCTTTCCGTTATTTATAGAAGCGCCAATTATGTTAAAGGGGTTATGGGTTAATGACCACTTTATTTCCCAACGAAATAAAGCCATTACAGCTTTATCAGAATTGATCACATTTTTCATGAAGGCAATTTAGGACGACATAAAAAATAACCCTCTTCCCCATTTCAGACAACAGATTTGGAAAGGGACGTTATATTTAAGGAAAATGAGACTGATATTTCGCGTTATATTTTAAAATTAATGTTTCTGAAAAGTCAAATGCCGTGATGGGCTGCGTAATATAGAAATAAAAATATTGCCTGGATGATGAATTAACCTTCGGGTAGCGTTCATAAACATGAGAATTGCCTCGTGTCATGATTCCATGAATTATAATGGCAGTCTTCATGGAAGTTTTCGTTCCCATGAATACTTTGTTGATAATTTTCAAACACGACAAAACACTTTCAATGTTTGACCTGAAGTGAAGTATGAAATGAGTATATGTAACAAAGCGGTGTTGAAATAATATATAGTATCTCATTACGAATATAAAACGGAGCATAATATAATATTTAGCCGATAGCGAAACTACAAACGAAATTTCAAATTGTATTCCATCATTTTGGCCCAGGAATTGATATTTGACGTGGCAGGTACAGCCTGTCATAATAAGAAGGGACTTGAAAATCATATCGCTGTGATCTGTGATTTCTCCAAGGCTTTTGATTGTGTTGATCATGGAATACTGCTGCGGAAGCTGAACTGTTATTGTTTTAGAGAACTTCTATATAAGTGGATTGAGTCTTATTTATTGAATAGAAATCGAATTGTCACGTCTACAGAACCTTCCTCATTAGAAACAATCAGATCTGTCGTTCCACAAGGGGCTGTTCTAGGTCCAGTTCTTTTCCTATTATATATAAATGATTTGACAAGCATACATATTTCAGGTAGATTCACATTATTCGCGGATGATACTACTATCATCTGGCACAGTCCGTCTCTCCAGAATTGAAATAAAATAGTCATTGAAGATATATCCAAAATTTCTGAATGGTGTGAGTGTAATATACTTTCTTTTAATAGTCAGAAAACAAATCTAATTACTTTCAAATGTACGCTTGATGATATCGATCCCGGTGTAGGTAGCATTGAAAGTAAAGGATATACTAAATATTTAGGACTATTCATTGATGGTAAGCTAAAATTTGATGAACATATTTCAGCATTAAGGAAAAACATATCATCTGGGTGTTTTGATGTTAAACTGGATGCCAAGGAGTTAGATTTGCAATCTGCAAAATTGATTTACTATTCTTTAATCGAATCCCGTTTGCGCTACGGTATCGCATTCTGGGAAAGCTGTAGTAGCTATTTGTTTGATAGTGTTCTGGTTTTACAAAAACGTGCTGTCCGATATATGTCTAAAGCTAATTATCGCGACTGCTGCAATACAATAACATTAAACTTCCGAGACCGTCGTCCGCTTTATTTACAGATTCATTTATAATGGATGCAAAATATACAATCATTTACCTGATATAATTAAAGACAAAGTACCTCTCAAGCAATTCAGAAGAGCTGTAAAAATACTTTGGTTGTTAGACCGTATTATCACCTTGAAGAATATTTCAGTGACACACTATCATAGTTGTAACTAATCTTGTTCCGTATTTCTTAGTGGTAACCATTTTAAAATATTTGTAAGGTATGTGATTCATAGTTTCACACATTATTATCCAATTTTGACATAGATATATTGATCACATTTTTTTTCTCTTTTTTAAAAATTGCTTCGTGCCTATAACTTCATTGTGTTTCCTTTATGTATGTACCAGATGCATGTGTATGTGGGTGTATGTGTTTGTATGTATACACACTCACCTAGTATCGATTTTAATATTTTTTTATATTTATTGCTTCATACTATTTTCAAAGCTTTGTAACCATGACTCATCATGTATACAATAAAGCATATTCTCTCTCTCTCTACGTCACTATTCGAATGGCAATGAATCCACATGACTCAAGGATTGGAACCCTGGTATCTTTTTATATTTGACAGCTGTGCTGTTCAATGGACGGTGACGAACGATGAAAAATCACAAACGATATCCGCACTAAAGACTGAGAAAGCAAAAAGAAAACTTTCAGGGGGTCAAATGACCCAGCATGAGTCATGTTCACGACTATGCTGCTATGGGAAACAATAACTTCTACTATGTCAAAACTTTTTAGCGGTACAATTGAGTAAATAGATACAAAATAGAAAAATATTTTCATAGTGACGTCCTTAAGAAATTAAAAAAAATTCATAGCTACCATTTTTGTACGGCACTGGGCTCTCTGTGATAAGTTTGTCAGAGTCTATCTGAAAGAAAGACTTATAAGAATATTTGATCGTAACATCCGATTTTTAGGCAGTTAATTCAGTTTTTCCTTGTTCTTAGCTAATTCCAAAGATAAAAAAGAAGTTCAGATGAAAAACAGCATTTTTGTAATGAGCACAATCTATCTCGCCACCAAAATTATATCACATCTTCTGTAAGAAAAACAGTGTATATGGCGTCATATACCCTAGACGACTCACATTATATGATGCAGTTCAGAATAATTCATTCACATTTTTTATAACTTACTTGGAACTCTGAGCAGGAGAAGTGCTCTTCAGTACATGCCATCGTGAATTTCGAAAAAAAAATTATTTCGCTTACAAAATGTGGGTTAGAAAGGCGTCGAAAAATATTTTTATAGTTCGGTGATTTGATCTACTCGATTCAAGTATAGCAAATATCTGCTTATTCTTCGAAAAAGAAATAATTTTTCTTCAGATTTTTCTGGAAGGAAACATAATGCTCATCCGTATTCATCAAAGAAATGCATGTTGGATCGACTTCATAGACAATTGAAACCATCATGGAAGTTTCAGTAGCTTCATTCTCAGTTTGGATGGAAATATCGCCAGAGCCGTCGCGTGGTTTGTAGGAGACCAAGGCAAGGTTCAAATCGGCGCCCCCTTTCTTGTTGAAATCCGTATTTTTGTCCTTTTCAGTTTTTATTTCGGGGGGATAATATCCTACCTCTTTAGAGCTACTCTATTATCCACCACCAAGGGACCCGCCATTTTCCGGACTGGAACAAATCGGCAGCTGTTATAAAGGAAAGTAGATAACACTCGCATGTATTTTTTTTACCCCGGTGGCGCCCCCTGGATCGCGGTGCCCAAGGCAACCACCTCGCTTTTATTAGCTTGATATGTATCTATGATTGTGACGGAAACTTTGAACGCGACCGAGAACAGTACAGTGAAAAATTCGCCTCGATGTCCTTTAGAATTAACGTTTTGTTCAGCGATCTTGTATAGAACGCAATTTTTGGCGAAGGCTACTGGATCATGTATATGATACTGATATACCTACCATCAGTCCGTATCGATTCTGGATCAGACGGAATACATGTAATCAAACCAATGTCAATGCATTTCCCTGTAGAATATAGCTACGGCGCCGTTGAAAGACTTATGTTGCTATCGATCCTGAGTTGAGCATCGAATGTTCACACAATGCAAGGCTGCAGCATGTATTGCAATGTAAAGAAGCGTGGGGTGCATGGTGTCAACATATTACTTAGAAAGCAACCCACGCTTTTTCACATTGCAATAATTTTTATTATTCACACTTTATTTCCACAAAAGCGTGTTATTTAGTTTTTTTTATTATTCATTATTCTGTGGTACCACTTAAAAGTTGCGGCATTGTGCTAGGAGTTATTGTTTCATATAGTAGCATTGTCCTGGACATGGTTCATGGTAGGCCATTCGACCCGTTAAAAAAGTGTTATGGGTTTATAGTCTACTACATGCACAATGAGTAAGAAAATTGAGTTTTGTTGGAAAATGTTCGAATGGAAATGTGAAAATTAGCTGAACACGTGGGTATTACCAGCAAGGTTGAACGAGATGATATAAATTCACTTGAGAATGAGCAAAATATCTTTCTATTATTAAATACTGACCTTTATTGGATATCTCTTCTGATAAGTGAGGTTGAGCTGGAAAGAGTCAATTCGAATAAGGCTGTATCGAAATCAACACATGGTAGAACTTTTCACTCTCACGAGTGCGTCTGGAAGGCAGAACCTTGAGCGTGCCTTTAGCGTGCAGTAGGGCAAACAGAAAAACCCACCGTGCGAATCAGTCATACCAATGTCACATTTTGACATAACTAACCATGAAAGACGTATCTTCCTGAACTAGAGTCAAATATCACCATTTGCATTCGTTTTGGTGTTGCTGTGATCTCACTCACGATGGGAGTCAAGATGACACAGAATAATCAATCTACCGTTGTCGTTCATATATATTATATTATATTGAAGTCAGATATGACTTTGGTGATTGAAGGATAATAAGGTTTCCTTCTACCACAATACCTTCGTTGAGTTCCTTTCCGAAGCCCGAGTAGAAGGCTTTAGGGATCCTCTTACCACACTTTCCATTTAAATCCGTCTCAATTTCGGTTCTGGCTTCATCTCAAGTCCTATCTGCCTGAACTATCGTCATATATCATCACTTGCATTTAAAAATTAGCACAACTCTCAAAACGTTCTACATGTATTTTCATGGTAAAACTTGAGAGACAACCCACAAATGAACTCTATGATACTGTTTGGGATCCATTAATTTTGTGGATGCATTGTTTTTGAAGTTTTTTGGGTTGTTAATAAGTTTTGAAAACGGAAACAAATTTAGTTTCCAGAACGTTTACAAAGATTTTAGTATGTTAACTACCCAAAAAAACTACGAAGAAAAAACTCCATAATAATGTATACCAACAAATATTTCTTAATCGTGTGAGTGGGAATTGTCTCAACAGTTGTTTTAATACTAACATGCACGTTGTTAATTTTACATTTTTCCTACACTCGTAACACGAACAGAAGTGATTTCTCGTGACGCAGTAATAGTGTGTCGCCGCTCTACCACGGTTAATCCAGATACGGCTGACGGGAATAATTCGTGTTCTTTTAATCACACAACAAATCACCTACCTGTTGATGGATTCTGTCCAAAGTTAGCGTCAGATTAATGCTCGGAGTCTCGCTGTAATAGACCGTATAACCCCAAGCACTTCCACACCATTTGCCGCCAGAAGTTGGACGATTCGATTCCCTTATCGACATGAATCCGTCGGGACATCCTTCTGACGTGAAGGATTCGAACGTGCCCACGGAAAAGGACTCGAAATTCAACTGCAATATAAATACGTGATTTTGATATACGGATGGAACGTGTTGAAGTATAATGTAGGCGCTTTTCTTCCAACTATTTATTGCGTGGCAAATATACAGTATTTTGTATTTTATTCCCAGTAGAGGAACGTATAGTTTCTGAAATACAATATGTGAAAATTTAGAAAAACGAAATGGATTTTTCAACAGAACTTCTAAAAAATTCCATATGACCATATACAGGGTGTAACCTGAATGATGTCATTAATTTCAGGTGGTGATTCCCTGTCATACTTTATGTAAAAAAATCTCATAAACGATGTCCTAACTTACTCCGTTTTCGTTTAACCGGTTGTCCAAAGTTTAATGAAAAACCTTTTCTCATGAACTGAATTCTTTCCACCGATTTTGATGAAACTTCGTGTGTTTTATTTGTAATACGGTGCTTCTTGTTATTAGATTTTGAATTTTGAGATGTAATTAATTCAAAAGTAAATAATTTTCATCCCTTATTTTACACAATCAATTTTTACTTTGATTCGGTAACGTAAAAAAATGAAAAAACCATAAGAGAAGCTTTTAAACAGATACACTAAAAAGAAGAAAAAGGATTCCTTTAATTTTTTGGTCTAGGGTATTCTGTAACAGGCTCACTACTCCAGTCTATGACGGTGAAAAAAGTGTAAACTGTGTATTTATCCCATACAGCACCGATTCGTATGAAAATTTGGATATAGGTTCTACTTACCCTCTATTCCAAAATCTACCCCGTGCCGAGGGTTGCTTTCTCCCTGGGGGTGGATGCCACCCCTTCTTGGGGGTGAAAAAATTTTCATTGGAAATAAGTGCGGAAATCAATAGATTGACTAATTCTAAGCACTTTTTGTTTTATGAAGTTTTTTCTAAAAAGCAATTCTTTTCGACTTATTCGCGAGTGGAATTGTCGGTTTTCAGTCAAAAAAAACACGTTTTCCGATCGTTTTTCGCGAATAACTGGAAAATAATGCATCTAATCGAAAAACCTGCAGCGAGCAAAATTATAGCTTTTGAAAAAACAAAGGCGATTGTTCATTTGTGATGTATGCAAACCCACTACAAACTGAATAATTGCTTGTTGAAAGGTGATTGGTATTTTCAAACGACGAAATGGAAAGATTCTACGTACAATAACCAAAAACCAATGCATTTTTCGGGAAAAACTAATTGAACCTTTTCTGAAGTCCTTCAGAAATCCTTCCTTTTTGTTATTTATAAAAGTTTCTAGCATCAAAACTGACCGGGGTGTGAAGGAAATAATGTTGAATCCTATTTTTTCGTTGAAAAAAAAATTGTGAATAACTCATCCTCTCTTCTCCCCTCTTTGAAATGAATCGTTGTTACTCCATAATTCACTTCATTCATGTTCTTATGATGAGTTCTGAATTTTTCATCAATTGAAAGCACGTAGTTTCGGAAAAAATTGAGATTGAAGAGAAAAAATCATATACGTGATTCAGCAAAAAATCACCATTTCTTCGAAACAACTCGAAAAGTATTGATCACATGCAAAATTTCTTAGAGAACAAAAATGAGGGCTATTCTTCTCTGAAAATTTTGGTGTTTCATTTTTTTCTGCAGGATGAAAATAGAGTAAGATATGGCCAGTTAAATATTGTGAAGGTTCGCGCAAAGTACCTTTTTTGAGCCCTTTCAGCATGAACCTTTTCAAAAATATGATCTGAAACAAAAAATGATGTGGATGAGCTTATAGCTCTTGAAAAAAGCTACAAAATACTTTTTTGGTGGATTTGATTGCTTGAAGACTAAGCGAGTTATGGGAAAAAAACAAAAACAATTTTTGTAGAAATTAGAGTATGTACATTAGTATATTGAAGAATACACATAGTAACTATATTTCAGGCCTAGTGGAACTATAAATATGTATATTATATATTTATATATACAGATAGTTCCACTAGGCAACGATTATTTCCAAAGGAGGGGGAAGAGAGGATGAGTTATTCACAATTTTTTTTCATGGAAAAAATAGGATTCAACATTATTTCCTTCATACCTCGGTCAGTTTTGATGCTAGAAACTTTTGAAAATAACAAAAATAAAGGATTTTTGAAGAACTTCAAAAAAGGTCCAACTAGTTTTTCCCGAAAAATGCATTGGTTTTTGGTTATTGTACGTAAAAACTTTCCATTTTGGCGTTTGAAAATACCAATCGACTTTCAACAAGCAATTATTCAGTTTGTAGTGGGTTTGCATACATCACAAATTAACAATCTCTTTTGTTTTTTCAAAGGCTATAATTTTGCTCTCCACAGGTTTTTCGATAAGATGCATTATTTTCCAGTTATTCGCGAAAAAGGATCGAAAAACGTGTTTTTTTTGACTGAAAACCGACAATTTCACTCGTGAATAAGTCGAAAAGTATTGCTTTTCAGAAAAAACTCCATTGAACAAAAAGTGCTTAGAATTAGTTGATCTATTTATTTCCGCACTTATTTCTGATGAACATTTTTTCACCCCCAAGAAGGGGTGGCATCCACCCCCAGGGAGAAAGCAACCCTCGGCACAGGGTAGATTTTGAAAAAGAGTGTATGTAGAACCTATATCCAAATTTTCATACGAATCGGTGCTGTATGGGATAAATACACGGGAAAATGGTCATAGACTGGACTACACCGTGGATACAAAATTGGACCTAATAGACGGCGGGCATGTGACGTCACAAGACAACTGTAAATCAGCCTGCTGGACAAACAAACCGTACTTCCATAAGCAACAATGATAATTTAATGAGATTATGATCGTAATTATGAAGAAATTATGGGTTTACCCAAATTTTGGGAATACCCTTAGTGTACCTGACATATATAAATGTCTATATATTGCCCACTATATTCATTATTCTTCCTACTTGCAAGGAAATTGTATGTGAAATGGCTGATAAAAGTGATTATTCCAACACCTTGTCTATGGATATCCAGAAGAGATATTCAGAGAAACTGAAGAGGAGTGATGGATGTGATCCTTATTCAATGAAATTTGGGGATTGTAGTAATGCTGTGCAAAAACTTTCCCAAAGTTTCATGACATGTTGTATGACATTATTAACTATTTTGTATATGGGAGTGCATGCACAGAAAACTTCAAAGGCTATAAAAGTTTGGATTTATACAATATGTTCAGATCTAAATGGATTAGAAGGATTGGAGTGAAGCTTGTGAAAAGAATACTGAAAATGTACTTTAATAAATAATAAATTTGAAAGAACAGATTTAGGGTATGTTATATTAGGCTCTACAAAATTATAAACCACAACCATATTTTCATATGGCAATCCTGTATAAAAAAGGCATTCAGATGAGTTATGCTTTAAAATTTCCAATGTGAATGATTAAGTCTGCAAAGTTTCCCGGAGATGATGGATTTCACGATAACAATTCTGCAACTCGAAATCAATATCGGGACATAGGTGTTCACCAGAGTTTTGTGCATGTTCCACTTCTTCAACTGGTTAATTTATATCATTCAGAGTTTGATTTTGCTTATCGATAATATTCAAGTTTTGAACAGCTGGATCATTCACACAAAGAATCATCATCAATTTTATTCATATCAACTGGAATATTTGCGATCTCATTTTTATCACGCTGCTCCCTACGATACAATCTCTGAATACTTTGAACTGCATTGATATTTGTTTTGTAGCCAAGTAATTGATTCGGTACCCAGTCTATATTGTCAACATCTTTGAGTGCACTTGGCTTGCCTGAAATAAAAAAATTAATAAAATTATGTTGCCTATGTTTCCTAGATTCTTTGAAAATATCTCCTACAAAATGTTTTCAACACACCGTTGCCCATTTCAACTTATAAGAAGTTAAATCTGCTCTTCTAGTTGCCTGAATCCACATTTCACATCTCTTTTCAGCAAGAGGATTAATTTTTTTTTCTATTGTCGAAAATAGATGGGAATCGATGGAATGAAACATTATGACTGCCGCTATTACTTCCACATTTCACAATCGCTCAAAATTGAGCCTTTATTAAGAAAAAAGATTTTAAAATATGACATAAACACACACTTAGCATAGGTAAATCAGGTTTGTTTGTCCAACAGGCTGGACTGACAACTGTCATTTACTGTCGTCTGTTAGATATGCCCGCGGTGTATTGAACGTAACCTAACCTAACCTAGCCTAACTGATTTTGAATCGTTTACAGAATGACCAAGATCAAACAATGAAAGAGATAATTTTTTTCAACTCAGTGCATTTCCGTGAAAGAATGTATTTGAAGATGTTTTTTCAATAATTTTTATCAATTGTTCAATATAATAAAAAATATCAAACAGTGGCTGACATCATTTTTACCATAAATATCATTGAGGTAACCCTCTGTGACGACACTGGAATTTCATTCCGTGAAATAATTTCATGAAAAGAAGCCTCTGGTTACTACTAACAAACATTCCTAGTTTAATCAAAATCGGCGAAAGGTATTTGAGTTATTAATAAAAAACCTATTGCATAGTAAGACTTCGACACCCCTTTATTAGGAAACTCAGCAAGTTAGTGTAGTGGTAAGCATATCTGCCTATCAAGAGGAAGGCCGGGGTTCGAATCCTCGGGCCACCGTGCTGGGTAATCGCACGTTAAAAGGTAAGGCCTCGTTGATCCATTGCTCGCACAAGTTTCGACTTCTGAGGGTTGACATTTAGAACAATCTTCAATTCAGAACAATTTTCAATTTAGAACACGTTTTCAGGAACTTTTTCTCATAAAATATGACAAGGGATCACCCCCCTTGAATAAATTACATCTTTTAAGTTACACCCTGTATTGCTCCGGATATCTTTCGACTACATAAATCACAACTCATCACTTAGCCCGTCAGATCCAGTGAACTATTTACGAAAAATTTTTCGAGTTGAGAATTTTTTGAAAATTGTCCAGAGGCACATGAGATTCGAAAAGAACATATCATGAAAGAATGAAACATATACTTTTTGAGGTATCCACGTGAAAGGGTCATCTATTTAATTTCCTAATGCTCTAGTGAGAACGTATCGATTGTATTCGGGTTCACAGTTCAGGAACGGTTCGAAATAGTTGGACTGTTGTGGCGTGAAAGGTTGGTCGCGAATATATCTACAATAATTGCGTGAGTCACTATTTTGAACTGTCCCAGATAAGTATTTATTGCGAACCCGAATAAGGCTATACAATACAAGCTCTGTGTTGTAAATCAGAGTGGACACTACATTTTGGCAAATCATAAGCGTTCGTTATCATATTTAACCACATTCCCTCTTTTCCAATGAAACAAGGACATTTACATTATTTCATTCTAATAGAAACACTGGGTGTAATAGATATTACCTATAATAATAACTGTTATCCGGCTGGAAGAACCGAATTTATGAAATTTTATTGTAAGTAACTCTACAAACTTTTTTTCTGTCTATCTATATATTTCTTCTTTTTTATTATACATAACAACAGATAACTATAACAACAAATTATACAGTGTGAAATTGATTCAACAAATTTTCAGTCTGCTTCCGACATTCTCCCCACCGTAATTGAAGTCAATAAAATTCAATTACTCTTCTTTCGCTATATCCAATACGCATATTTTGCTAACTGGTCGACGAAGTATTCCACTGGAAGTTTTCACATCCACGACTCTGACGATGGAGTCTCTGCCGGGGTAAACTGCTTCAATCTTGCCACGAGGCCAAGAATTCCGTGGACTGTCGGGGTCAGCTATCAGCACTACATTGCCAACTTTCACATTTTCTCTATTGGACAGCCATTTGTCCCTACGTACAAGGGTGGGCAGATATTCTTGTAGCCATCTCTTCCAAAATAAGTCACTCAGTCGCTGTGCAGCTCTCCACTTTGAGAGAAGACATATATCTCCTGCGGTAGTTTTCATTGGAGCGCTAGCCAGGTAATCTGGACCAATCAAAAAATGATTCGGCGTCAACGCTTCCGCATCTTCGTGATCCAAAGAAACGTGAGTCAAAGGCCTACTATTGATGATATTCTCTATTTCAGTGAGTAATGTTCTGAGGGTATATTCCGGTGGAAATTTCTGAGTCAGAACCTCCTTCAAACTCTTCTTTATAGACTGAATCAGTCTTTCCCAGGCTCCTCCCATATTGGGTGAAAGTGGTGGACAAAAATGCCATACTGTGTTCCTGGAAGTACATGATCGTATGATTTCGTCTTGGTTGAATGCCGCCAATTTTTCTCTCAATTCTCGCTCAGCACCTTTGAAATTACTTCCATTATCGGAAAATATATCTAAGGGAAATCCTCGCCTGCAGCCAAACTGTCGATAAACATGCAGAAATCCTTCAGTTGATAAGTCGTGAGCTATTTCAATATGAACGGCGCGAGTAGCCATACAAGTAAAGATTACTCCATACCTTTTCTCATGAGATCTCCTTACTGTGACTGAAATCGGTCCAAAATAGTCTACTCCTGTTTTTATGAAGGGCCTAGAGGTGGGTTCTAATCTGCAAGAAGGAAGCTGACCCATTAAAGGAATATTTGGTTTACTTTTTCTGATTTTACAACGATAACAACTTCTCCAAGCACGTTGCACACCTTGTCGTAGTCCTAAAATCCAGAACTTTTGTCGCAGATTATTTATAACTGTTTCCTTTCCGTGATGGTTAACTTTTTCATGCTCATTGTGGATTAGCAATTTTGTGATTTCATGCTTAGAATCCAAAAGTATAGGTCTTTTGGTGAAATCATTCAAAAGCAATGAATTTTCCAATCTTCCTCCTAATCGAATAATTTCCCCATCAAGTATACAAATGCATTTATGCAATTTACTTGATTTTGGTATCGCTTTACCATTATGAAGTAGGGATAATTCTTCAGAAAATTTTTCCTGTTGAACCCTTTTGAATAACAATAGACTTGCTTCTTCAATTTCTATTGGTAGAAGTTCAGTTTTGAGTTTATTGATAGATCTAGAATTTCGCAAAAATCTCAATATCCATGCAGTACATCGTAAAAGTTTATTCCATTTGGAAAAACGTTTTGGGTCAGGAAGGGCCTCTGAGAGCTTTCCATCTCCAAATTCTGAAATAACTGCCACAAATTCATTCCTAAGTTCATAGTCTTCGTGATTATCGTCATAGTTATGATTAGTTTCACTAATCGAAGCCCAAGTAGGTTCCCACAGAAAACTAGGGCCTTTCAACCATCTAGATGATTCTGAAAAATCAATTTCATGTACTCTTTTTGTAGCTTCGTCCGCAACATTTTCATTAGAAGGCACATAAAGCCAATTGCTAGACTCAGTCAACTCCTGAATCTCTCCCACTCGGTGAGCTACATAGACTTTATACCTACGTGATTCTGAAGCTATCCAATGAAGGACAGTTTTCGAATCACTCCAATAAAAAACTTTATCAACACCAATGTCAATTTCAGATCTCAAAAAGTTTCCTATTCGTGCCCCCATCAAAGCAGCTTGAAGTTCCAACCTCGGAATCGATAGATGCTTCAGTGGAGCCACTTTGCATTTTGAATACAGAAAAGATATATTCACATTTTTTCCATCATTTTGTCTCAAGTAAGCCACGGCGGCATAGGCATTTTCTGAGGAATCACAAAAAATATGTATTTCTCGAGTTGAGTTATTAGAGAACTCCAATGGAAAATATTGTCTCTGAATTTTGAAATTGATAATTTTTTCCAAATCCCTCAACCATAAGTCCCATCTAGATTTCAACGAATCAGGAATTTCATCATCCCAACCAATCTGTACCCTCCAAATGTCTTGCAATAAAATTTTTCCATGAATAGTAAAGTTTCCTATAAATCCCAAAGGGTCAAAAAGAGACATTACAACCCTGAGAACCTCTCTTTTCGTAGGACGCCGCTTCAAATTCAAAATATCAGGGTCAACTTTGTGAAACTTACTTTCGAAAGTGAAAACATCTGATTTGGGGTTCCACCATAGTCCCAGAATCCTCTCTGAATCAATATTAGAGTCAAACTTGAGATTTTTACATTGAGTTGCAATTAAATCTGGATCAATACTTTCTAAGACTCTCTGGTTATTAGAAATCCAATTACAAATTATAAATCCCCCATTACTGTGAACTTTTATTACCTCATTTACCAACTTTATTGCTTTTTCTTCATCATCAGTACCTCCTAAATAATCATCCATGTAGTGTTTCTTTATAATTTCATTAGCCGCTTCAGGAAACTTATCGACATGATCTAAAGCGTTTCTGTTCTTCACTTCTTGGGCAAGAGACGGACTGCACTTCGCCCCAAAAAATACCACCTGTATTTCGTAGACATCAGGTTCTCTTGTTCGATCCTTTCCTCGCCAAAGGAACCGTTGAGCACATTTGTCTTCTTCTCGTACTCTTGCCTGCAAAAACATGTCTTTGATATCTGCTACATAGGCAACTTTATGAATTCTGAAGTTCAAAAGAATAGATAAAAGAGAATTATAAAGGTCAGGGCCTGCTAATAAATAATCATTAAGAGATGAACCATTTGATTTTGCTGCAGCATCAAATACTATTCTCACCTTGTTGGGTTTATTGGGATTTTTCACTCCGAAGTGGGGAAGGTACCACGTTTTGGGATTTCTATAATTTATTTCCTCACCACTAATCTTTTTCACATAATTTTTCTGAATATATTCTTCCATTTTCTTACAATATGCATCAGCGAATATCGAATCTCGATCCATTCTTTTCTCCAAATACTTGAGTCTCTTCACTGCCATAGTTCTACTCTCTGGAAGTACCATATCATCCTGCTTCCACAACAAACCTGTCTCGAATCTATTTTCTTCGATTCTCCTAATTGTTGCATCCATAATATCTTGAGCTCTCTGATCTTCTTTTGAAGTAATGAATGACTTCTTCATCTTGATGTTCATGTTCTCTATCTTCCACTGTTCTTTCACTAAATCATGAAGCAAATCTAAATCATCTTTTCCCACCTCGTTGATGTGACAAGTGAAATGTTTTCCTATAATATCCTCTATCAAGTTCTTATCCACGTTCCCGTGCAAAACCCAACCCAATAAAGTTTTACTGACAACTGGTCCGTTCCATGGACCACTAATTATTTTTCGACTCACTAAGAGAGGCCAGTTGTCTTGCCCTATAAGTATCGTGGGCTTAGCAGTTGACATAGATAAATATTCAAAATTGTAAATGTGAGGATATTTTTCGGAAATTTTTTTCATATCAATACTCTGTGTAGGAAGAGATAAACCTTTCATAGTGCGCACATGTCGCAAAAGAAAACTTTTACCTTCATTTAGACCCTGTATATTGAGTGTGACAATTTTTGAATCATCCTGTATATCTACGTCACTATTTGTCCACGATATACAGAGTGGTTTGGAAGGTCCATTTAAGTTCAATTCATTTGCTATTTCATTATCTATGAGAGTAACTGTTGAGGCGTCATCTAATAAAGCGTATGTATCAATAACTTTCTGTTCATTTTTCAACTGAACCGGTACAATTTTGAGAATGACTTTATTTTCTTTTTGAAATATATGATGATTTCTTTCGAATGAATTATCATTTTGAACTGAATGAGTAATGTCAGGTTTGTTTGATGGCAAGTTTTCATGTATTTGACTATTATCTGATAACGCCCTGTGTAACAAAGGATTATGTACCTTTTGACAACCATCAATTTGACATGATCTCTTTCGGGTACATTTTTTGATTCCGTGATTGGAATTCAAACAAGAAATACACAAATACCTTTTTTTAATGAAATCCCAACGTTTGTCAAGATCAATTTTAGAAAATGTCTCACATTTTGATAAAATATGATTCTCATCAAGACAAAAAAGACATCCTTTAATTTTTTTTGTAGTCTCTGTTGTCGTATAGGTATGCTCATATTTCTTACCTTGTTTTTGTTCACTTCGTGAAGTAGAAGGGAAGGGATTTTGTAAAACGCAAACATCATCTGCTAAATCTTCTAACCACAATTGGAATTCGATTAGTTTCAACTTACTATGGTCCAAATCCTTACACTTCCGGGCCCATTCCACTCTGTATCTCATAGGCAGCTTGTTTATCAAATCTTGGAGTAAAATAGGATTTCTCAAATGATCTTCTTGGTTTAAAGTTTGCATGGTACTCACTAAACTCCTCACCGTATCTGAAAAATCAACAATATTACTGATTTTCTCTTCTCTTACTATTGGAATACCCTTTATTTTATCTAAAAAAGTGTTTACTATATATTCAGGTCGTCCAAATCGTCTCTGTAATGTTTCTATTACTTTATTAACATTTTTGGGGAGGATTAAAAGTGACTGAACAATTTCTCTTGCTTTACCTCTCAAACATTTCTGGAGTCGCGATTGATTCTCTTCGTCAGTATATCCACACAGCGTAGTTGTGCTATCATACTGGCTTATGAAATTCGGCCAGTCCAGAGGATCACCACTAAACACAGGCAAATCTTTAGGTATAGACTGTCTCGTTAACATTTTATCGAAATAGGAAGCATAATTTGATTTCAATTTACCTGAATCATGATTGTCAGCTTGACAATCCTGAATGTCAAATTCACTTTGTTGTTGGTTCACCCATTCTTGAACTCTAGACCTTTGACTACACGCACTCGAAGGAATTTCGATGGTATTTTCAGACGCAACGCTATTTGTACAAACGCTACCACTACTAATGTTTGCTAATTTCAATGCCAGCTCCAAATCTAGCAATTCCCGTTCTCTCTTTTCTCTAGCTGCTTCGATGGCATGAATTTTTTTTGCTGTTTCTATTTTCTCTTGCAAAATTTGGCAATGTTTACTACTGGTTATGGAGCTTACCTTAGCTTCAGACGTTTTATGACTATTTTTCAACTTCGAATAAGGAATACTTGCACATTTCCTACTGCTTTTTGAGTTGTTCTCTGGGCTTTCGATTTCATTCTGGGATTGCTGAATTTGCTCGCGGGTTTGCTGAATTTGCTCGCAGGTTCGCTCGCCCTTTCTTTTAGCTCTAAGGCGTTCACTTCTTCTCAGTGACATTATCTTGATGGAAATGTCTCCACTAGCTGTTCAAGCGGATCAGAAGGACCACAATGTAATAGATATTACCTATAATAATAACTGTTATCCGGCTGGAAGAACCACAATGTAATAGATATTACCTATAATAATAACTGTTATCCGGCTGGAAGAACCGAATTTATGAAATTTTATTGTAAGTAACTCTACAAACTTTTTTTCTGTCTATCTATATATTTCTTCTTTTTTATTATACATAACAACAGATAACTATAACAACAAATTATACAGTGTGAAATTGATTCAACAAATTTTCAGTCTGCTTCCGACACTGGGTAAACATATTTTTCTACTCCCTTTATTCCAAACCGTTCATAACATATTTGACAGCTATTGCCGCCCTCGGCTAAAGCCTTAATAGGCTACTCATCCTTCTCGTTACGTGATATACCAAAAAACAGTTGAATAATAAGACATATAAAATAAAACAAAATTTTACACGTTACTCAAAAGTTGTCTGTGCAGTGATCAATTCATCGTAGTTGTCCCTCAGGTATCACCCAAAGTAGAGGTAGAATAATGTATATTATTTACAATATCATAATCATTGTTGTTTCATTTGTCACAAATTGTTTTTACAGCTTTGCTTCATCTACGATCAATTGAATATGATTTTGAACTGTCAAAACTTTGATAATACAATGTATTGTTTCGAACTTTATCTTTTATATACCTAAGACTAAGCTTTTCTTCCACATTGTAAATGTTTTGTATCGATTGCAGATAACGTTTATTTATTGTTATTGTTATTTATCCAGACACCAAGGTGTATTCGTGATTAATAAAGTTTTCTATTCTTTACTAGTAATTGATAAATAAATAATCATCTACCATGTTCGAACAGAAGTGCTACTTACTTTCCAGTTATTTCAGGGTAGATTCTTGTGGATTTTATGTTGGCTTGTTTTTTCATCGTTTTATTTTCTGGTTATTTGTAATCACAATATGTTGATGATGGAAATGTTGTATGGAAGAGCAACTGGGTTGAAAACTGCCTTTCTATTCAATACATTTAATTTTCACCTGTTTGTTGAGGAAACACATTGTGTTGTTACTATTATGTGTTCGGTTGGTTTAAATTGTGAGTACCTTTATATCGAGTGTTTCACATATTTTGTGATTGAATCTGACCTGAATTCAAAAATAAAACAAGATTTGTTTGAGGAGAACAGCAACATTCTCTGTTGAATTATTCTGTTTCGATTCGGCCTGGAAAAAGGGAGAAAAAGTGACGAATCATAACTGTTTTTTCAAGAAGCGTATCAAAGGCTCCTTACTCGCCATTGATTGGAAAAAAATTGGAAAGGAAATTTCTGAAATATTCCACTGATTATAACCGATCAATAAAATACTTCTTTCCACTTCCGCTGGCGGCCGCCATTAATTTACAATACACGTGTATTGTAAGTGAGCTATCACATTACAGTTGTCAGGATGGTGGGGACAGAAAAAGTACAGTTTGCAACTCGGTGATGAGGCCAATTACGCGTATTTACTATTATATTCGAGTTGAAAACGAATATAATCAAAAATATTTACACTACTTCTTTAAGTACTGCTGTCAATCTATAACCCGGTCGAATTAGACATAAGAACAGTGATCAAATAACAAAAATTTAGACAGAAGCAAATTTTGGTAAAAACCTTGGGTTTGTCATGAAGAATGAAAATTCAAAAGTCCCCAAAAATCCCATGTGTGCTAAAGAGTTATTCGGGGTCGAATGGCGAAAGGTTTTTTGGATTTTTCTCGAAAACGGTGGGTTTTGTCAAAAGACTATTTCAGACCAAAATTGTAGATCCCAAAATTTTCTACAAAACTGATCTCAACATTTTTTCCTCCAAGTATCACCTTTTCTAAGATATCGCAATTGTAAATGTCACATTTATGTAAAAACTATATAGTATTGAAAAAAAATTACTCAAATTCATAAATGTGGTGACGACCTTGGGCTATTTCCTTTTTTGGAATTAACCATCAACCACTTCGAGCATGGACTTTTTCCTTCGTCTACAAACAATAGTGAGAAAATATATGTTTGAAAGATATCCAGTCCCTTCGAGAATCCCCTCTACCCGCATGGCCTTGAATAACAGCTGGCTATTTATTGCCCTTCTGATTCATATTCATATAAATCTACTTTTTTGGTATCTTCTCGACTCAAATCAGTAAATTTTAGTAGAAACAAATCGTCTATTATATTTGAGGAATATCTCGGTTTACTTGAAAATTTTTTTAAATGCAGAATCACACGACAGGAAAGCCCTGTAATGTTCAAAGAACACCGCGTTAATCAAGGGACAGGAGATATGAACTAACATTCACTTTGAATTTTTGAAGTTTGAAAGCCTCAGGAAAGACCTCTTTCGGCAAGGAGTTCCAAAGCTCAGGTGTTCTATTGAAAAAATATCCCTGAGCAAGAGAAGTTCGACAGGTCTTCAAAGTCATAAAAATGGGTGGGAATTCTGTACTCGTCGAGTCATCCGTGTAGATATTGCCATGGGTGGAACAATTGATAACAATTCAGAAGAGCACCAACCGTGAAAATATCTATGGAAGAGAGACAACAATTAGTTCAAGTAGTAAAAAAAAGGAATCTGGAGTTACATATAAATTTCCTTCGTAGTTTTTCGTGTTTTCAAGCTACCACATTCTGAAAAATTAATTACTTTGAGGAAAACGGGCGTACACTTCCTCACAGGTGGTGTGGAAACGTGTGCATATTATGTAGAACGTGCATCTTACAATTGCGATATCTCAGGAACGATGATACTTGAAGAAAAATTTATTGAGAATAATTTTCTAGAGAATTTCGAGATCTGCAACGTTAGTTGGTATGAGGTATTTTTCTGATTCAACTCACCGTTTTCGAGAAAAATTATAAAAACCTAAAAATTTGACATTTGACCCCGAATAACTTTTTTAGCACACATGAGATTTCTGGGGACTTTTGAATTTTCATTCTTTATGGTGAACCCTAGGTCTTCACCATAATTTGGCTCTGTCGGAATTTTTGTTGATTCAATTGTATAACTTGACCGTATTACTAGGAAAATTTCTATAAATTGATCTCATATAGTAGTCAGGTACTCATGAGTAACGTATTTCACAAAAAATAGGGTAGATGTTATGTCAATGTCAAAATGGAAGCAACTGATAGGCTAAAATCTGCAACCATAGAATTTCAAAAGGAAAAGCAAGTTTCCACTACTCCGAAGACAACTAGTTTTATATTGTTTTCTCTGTTGTTCCAGTCAAATAATGCAATACCCTCGATTATTTTGAAATCTAAAATTTTGGAGAAAATTGCAAAAAAATAAGGCGATATATTTTTCATGGTTATTTCGAATATTTGTCCACAGTTAATGAGACATATACCTATTTTTTTTTTCGTATAACATAACTCCATGCCACCTAGAGCTTACTCCAGGTCAAAGATTCATTGAGAATATAAAGTCACAAAATAAAAAAATTAGTCTACAGCGCCGCCGCTGAGTATTGCTTGTAAATGAAACTCCGGTCATTTGCATGACAATTGAGTCGGCCTATTCGACAAGATAATTTCTTGCCCGGACGATTCTCGAAACACCTCCGAACGTTCCGAACCTTCGATTCTAGAATATGATGAGATCTAGACAGATGATGTATAGAAAGAACGCATTTCATTGAGAGAGTAGAGTTTTGAGAAGTATTGGATGTCTCAGTTAGTTGAGTGTTTTGAGAAGTGAATAATTAGTTTTAGTATTTTTATAGTGAAGTTAATAAAAACAGTTTAGTGTTGCTCGGGATATTATTTAGAAAAACGAACCCTGAAATATCGTGACAATAAAGTGTTTGATGAGTTTTTCATGTCCGCAGATTTGTGTATTATTTGGGCAGAACTGAACGTATAAATTAAAATATGGAAAAGAGTTTGTCCTCGAACCGGTGACTCGAAAATGGGTCGGCTACCCTTAATGTGAGTAGGCAAAAGATAGAAACCATATTCTTCTATGAAATATATTATTCGATCCAGAAAGAATGGCCCCAGTCCCATAAAAAAAAACATTTCAAAAGTTCTCAGAGAAAGTAACACTCATGAATTGAGCAGCAATCACACCGAAAACGATAAACAGGTGGTTTTCCATTTGTGACGAGCTGGTCACTGCTGTTCGAACATAAAAAGCTTTTGCAAATGTATTGTTGCAAGGATCAAGAAATGAAATACTCAACCCCAGCTTCAGATACTTATAGGGTGAAATTGTGAACCATTAAATGGCATTGATGAGCATTATATGTCTTCCTTCCCATCAGTTGCCAAAAAATCATGCCAGATCATCAAACATTTTTGGTTACAGTTATGTTCACCCGGTATATAATTGAGATCTTCCTCCCAGAAAATGCCAAAAATAACATAGCACTCCATTGAAGTGCACTTGTCGAGTCCATTTCGATTTTATGTCGAAATATTTTACTCCAGTTCCACTCGAACTACGACAACTTGAAAAAATAGATTAAAGACTTCATAACATTGTCGAATGTTTTTGTTATCGCTGTCGTTATCTTGCGCTGTCATACAAGTATACTTAGGAATGATGAAAAAATACAAAAGCTCTCTTCTATTGTTCACGAAATATACGGAAATAAAATTGCGGAAGTTCACTGTTAGCTAGCACTTTACCCTAAGTTGAACTTTTAATTAGGAAACTTCATTGCGCGTCATTTGGGATTTTTCAATCAATATTTTTATTTGATGGCATCAGTTTCTGTTCTTATATATATATATATATATATATATATATATATATATATATATATATATATATATATACAATATTGTTGAGTTCGGGTTGAACCGCGTGTGGAGTTTTGTTCTCGACGTTTCGGGTCCGATTTTGGAGCCATTTTCAAGAGTAAATGTGACTTCACGCTGAGGTCTCAATCTACCGAAACCAAGAAAGCTCTCATTCCCCGGGAAAAATCCTCACGTACACCCCGCATATATGTTCTCCAAAAAATACACAAACACAATGTTCCTCTTCGCCCCATTGTCAGTGCTTTCGGTTCTCCAACACAAAACCTTGCTAAACACCTTGCAAATACTCTCCAACCCCTTGCAGAATAGTCCTCGTCATATGTACGAAATTCATTCCACTTCATTGAAATCCTCAAAAACCTCAATATCCAACAGACTGGTTAGGTTAGGTTAGGTCAGAAGTGAGTGGGTCTGTTCGGCCCTCCACTGCAACCAACAAGGGTTTATTGTGGCTCACACCTCCAACAGACTGACATCCTTGTGAGTTTCGACGTAGTGTCCTTATTCACAAATATCCCTGTATCAGAACATTCTCGAAACCAAACACCAAATTTCCAAAGGCACCCTCAACCTCATCAGTCACTGTATGTCCAGTACATACTTCCTATTCCAAGGTACCTTTCACAAACAAGTGAAAAGCGCCCCCGTGGGTTCTCCCCTCTCACCAGTCCTTGCAAACCTTTTCATGGAAGACTTCGAATTCTCAAAAAACAGGACATAAAAACGATATTTACAGCCAACAATAAAAGCTCCACATACCTCCGCTCCCCCAAGGAGAGAATTGTCAACGAATCACAGGGTATATATGAAATACCATGTTCTGATTGCCATAGAACATATGTAGACCAGACCAACAGACGTGTGACAAGTAGAGTATACGAACATCAACTTGCTGTCCGAAAATCAGACCCATCTTCAGCTCTGTCCAAACATCATCAAGAGACAGGACACAATATAGACTTTGAGAACATTAAGACCATCGCCACAGCAAAAACACTACAAGCACGTATAATTCGCGAGGCCATCGAAATCGAGAAGCGACCTTCCTGCTTAAATAAACGTGACGACGGTCAGAGACTTCCAACTGCATGGAAACCCCTAATTTCCAGATGCCCAGTCCCCACCAATACATCCGACGGTGCTTTAGCAGCACCCGCTGCTATAAATACCACCCAACATCCCTCGATACCTCAGTTCGATCTGAGGAGTAGGCAGATTGAGACCTTAGAAAGAACTCTTGACGAGACCTGGGGAGTAGGCAGATTGAGGCCCCGGTGTCAAGTCACAAACCCTTGCCCCCTTTGACAACACCTGAGGGGTAGGCAGATTGAGACCTCAGCGTGAAGTCACATTTACTCTTGAAAATTGCTCCAAAATCGGAGCCGAAACGTCGAGAACAAAACTCCAGACGCGGTTCAACTCGAACTCAACAACAACATACTACTGAATGCGCATGAATTTGGAGTTCTGTGAGCAAATCATTCTTATTCTAACAATCTTAGTTGGCAACTTTGATTTTCTTGTACCTATTCTAACTCATTTCTATCGTTCCGTGGTTCTATGCTTCATATCAATAAATTGAAAATTCAGTTTGTTTGTGCAAAATAATGCAAAAGGCACTTGAAAAAATGGATTTGAATATCATTCCCGAAAACTGTTCGAAGGAGAATGGGAATCGTTTATGAATTCAAGGAAATATGTATTGGGAGGTATACGTTGCAATGATTTGATTATTAAGTACTTCACTTTCACTTACTAGCTAGATAATATTCAAGAGATTTACAAAATATTTAGTTGCATAAAAAATTTAGCTTTTCGCTTTGGATACTTTTCTGGACTCCTAGACAAAAAGATAATTGAATTCAGAGTTTCCTAACAATAATGAAAATCTCTTAAGTCTTAATGTTTGATGGTTTCTCACAATAAGTATTGAGCCTAGGAAAATTCTATTCACATTTCTATCGAGCTTGGACGTTTAGTATCCTCATTTTATTCATCAATTCAGTATTCGATATTTTCTTTTGATAATTTATGAAAGCATCGTTTCCTGTCCTGAAATAATAGAATGTCAAACTTCATCAATGTTATTGGTTATTTTAGGTAATTTCGAAAATCAATTCTTGTTTATTATTATCTTTCTATCCAAGTATTTCTCTGGTATGATTTTATAATCTACTGAATCTCTTTTTCATTGTGCCCGTAGCCAGTTCGGAATGTGGTCCTTTGATGGATGCAGAATATCCCAAACCAATCGGACCATTATTGTCTGAACAGTTACTAGCTATTGGTCCAAAAACCATCATCGATCCGACTGCCGATGGTACGATAAAAACCAATCAGAGCCCTCCTCGCCATAATTTAGGGATGGAAAACTATTTGAAGACTGGTAAAAGTTGCTAGCACCCAGAAGAAGCAGTAACATTCTTAAAAATTGATATATTGGCGAAACATCGAAACCCAATCACGACAAATCAACGGATAAACTCCTGCAGTGACGCTTGTTACAAATATAGGTGGTAACAAAATCTAGGAAGCTTTATTTCTCAATCAGCAGTGTAAACAGTGATTTTGTGTCCATACAAAATTGAAAAATATAACTTTCTGGCAGTTCTTGGTCGGTTGATAAATCAAGAACTGCGCAATTACGATAAGTGCTCCTTTTTCGATTGTTCGTAAAACTTCAGTTTATAATTGTGAAAGTGTCTGTCGACGAATCAATTATATTCACGAATTCCCGAAAACTCCAGAACTCAATTCATGGTAAAATATTGGTGTATGCGGATTCATTCGAGGACGAACCCTCATCAAAGATACAGTCACATCAATTTTCCCAGAAAAACAGCATGAACCGAATATTCTTGAACTTGATTTCAATTTCTAGTTGGTGAAAGCATCGTCTGATATATTTATGCACATCATGTCGAAATTTGAATAACGAGCAACAAGACAATTCAATGATCATTCAGCACTCGAGAGAACGACGAAACATTATTCTTTTGTGTTTTGGTATGTATGCTTTGAGTCGAAGATATGACAAAGTGAAAGTTGCTAATTTTACAACGCAGAAATGTGAATCCAGCTCGTACGCAAATTATTCTCGTGGGAAATCTTGGTTTCCGTGAAAACATATTGACGACACTGCTCTGGATTACTTCAACAACTCCCATATTAACAGAACGAATTTGAAATGCAGCAGGAAATAATTGAATCTGCGTAGAAGGGGAATGAAGGAGAGAGTTTTTTCTCAGATCTGGGTGAGGATTTTGAGATCGAAATCCACTTTCTCATAACAAAAACACATTTATTATGGAATGAGAAGGTAAAAACTCAACTTTGTTTTCCTAAGGAATAGATGGAAAAATGACGAAAAAGGACCGCCACTATGCAGCTAATGACTTTCACAACCATATATACCCTACAGATGAGCTCCACTAGAATAATTGTTGGAAAATTCGTTGCTGATCTGTCATGTGACATTAAATTATATTCATAATTTCTCGGCAATACTTCTGGAGCCAATTCTTTGTTATAACATTGAACACTCATCTAAGAGAATTTGCATTTAGGGCTATTTTGTCAATACAAGGATAAATGAGTCATCTGTCAGATAGATGGAAGGAGAGAGGAGGTGCGCGTGAATAATATTCGGCAGTGACAAGGAAAAAAACTGATGGTTATTTTAATCTGACAGATATCTTGCATTGAAAAACCGGTCCTTAATTTCCTAACCCGGTGCTTGTCCTTGTCCGCCACATTTTATTATAACGAGATGCATTTTTGGAGAAAAGGCAGTGAATATTCATGAACATTCCTTCCTCTCAGAGGATACTATCTGAGATGTTTTGTTGTCCGTTTCATAGAATCTTTCTTGAAATTATCCAGGGCATATTTTTGAATTAAAATGACACTGTTGTACACCGTCATAGTGAATTTTTTCCAACTTTGAAGAATGTGTTATTTTTAATCCAGAAGTCGCACACTGACTGGAGCAAAATGAATTAAAAGTTTGCATTAATTTACGAACACCGGGTGACATCAGGCTCACGTAATCAACAGTTTTGTGTGAGACAATGCATGTCTTCCCTGTTTCATGCCGGGATTTTCAAAGGATATCCCAAATTGATTTGAATTCTGAAGTAAATCCTTTTTCATCATATTGAATGTTTTCTGAACCGTTATTTTTGTTATTTTTACAATTGGAGACGTCGATTTCGACTCTATACATATATATATATATATTTTGGTTTATTGTTCTTGAATTCCAGTTCGCCTGAATACCGCTATCATTTCGCCTAAATGAAAGCAGTATCAATTTTTTTCTATGAAGGCATGGCCTTGTAACACCCTGTTCGGAAGGACTCCCATTTCTTCCCAATTCTTTACATTTTTCCGAAAACAGAAAAAGTAACAATATTTTATTCTGAGATGGAAAATTTTATTCACATTGCGGAAGAAAAACTTTTTATATCTTTCCTCAACCTGCAAAAACATGCCTTTGTTAATATTCATTGTCGTGATTCGTAGTAGTGATGGTAGTTGACACAACAAAATTCGTCGAAATCGATGTTGTTAGTTCCTCATTAGAAAAAAGTTGGAGCTTTTCGAGTAAATTTTTTACATTGGTACTTCGAGCGTCCTTAGACCACGCTAGAGAACAGAATAATATTGTTATGATATTTTTGGTGTTCGTTTTTCAAAATAATACTAGAACACTAAATAACTTTGAAAATACAACTGCATCTCGACTATAAATCTCTCACAAAACACTCAGATTCCTTATGTAACTGAAACATTCGACACTCTTTAATGAAAACTGTAAAAAGTTTCGACTTTTGCACTAAGCTCCACTGAGTTCTTGATTCTCCAATCTCTTAGTAATAACACTATCTTTCTCTCTGACGTCTGTCGATGGAAAGTATCCTGAAATACTCTGTTCGAACAGAAACAACTTATCGGGATATCACATTTGCACTCACAAGAACTTCCACAATTCCGCATCTCCGACGTCGGGAATATTCGCCGGTCGATACAGGTAGAGATCCTTTCGTGTAATTATGTTTTATTATGCTCAGCGGCGGCGTTAGAGGATTTCGTAAGATAATACATCCCAAGCTTTTCGGGCTTAAGGCCTGTATCCTAAAATTTTGGGTTCTGGAGCTTTCGTCTGCATCTGCGGCAGCCATCTTAAGCGGCGTGGTGTTTGTTAGTTGTGTCGGACTATGTTCTGTCCTGCGTCGGATTCTATACTTCTGTCTGGCTTTGTCATCAATGTTTTTGAAACGGGCTAAATTTTGATCAAGGTCAGTCCCTCTTCCTTCCTGTTGAAGTTATGCCTATTCTTATATATCTCAATTGCTTCACGGTATAAGCGAGTGGAATAATGTGTCGTTATTGAGGGGGTTGAGGTCCTATAAAATGAATATTGTGATTATCGAGAAGGGCGTATTCACTTACAGCTGATTTTTCAGTTCATCCCAACCTACAATTTCCACTGTGTTTACTAATCCGAGTCTTGATATTAAGTTTGGTGATTCCTACATATACTTTTCTACATGGGCACGAAACCCTATATACCCCAGCATCGGATAGGAGGTCTCGTGGATCTTTAACAGACCTCAGATGTTCCTGTATTTTCCTCATGGGCTTGTAAATTGTTTTGATGTTGTGCTGAGTGCATGTATGGCCGCAGAAATTGACCTTCTTCATATCAAGATATTATAGAGGAAGGAACATATAAAGATACTATGACAATCAATAAATAAAGAAAATACATTAAGGAACTGTTAAAATTGTGAGATTTGTATCATACACCTATTTTAATACTCAATAGGAAATACATTTTGTAAATGAAGCCTTCTTCGATCATATGAGAAATTAAATGTGTGACTGAATGCTTCTATTTTACTTTTAACTGAGTGATGAGAAGTAATCCATTTCATAACTGAATGTAACAAGTACTGCGTTTTTACATCTCCATCAATTTTGAAATGTGCCACTTTATATGTTAAGATTAGAAAACAATATTCTTGAATAGGCTGTTCTGATTATAATTTCCACACACAGCTAGTGGTGAAACAACGGCAAGTCATATTCTTGGAACTCTTTTTGAACCCTGTCAAGTATTCTTTTCGAATTCCAGTAGAATTTACGACAACGTTGGTATAACGCCCTAAAGCGTAATTGTAGTCATGAATCTCGAATCATATGTATAGATCCACCATTTTGAAGAAGTGAACAACAAAGTGGTTTCGAAGTGGGGATTGTTTAGGAAGTGCGATACTGAGGAAAATGAATCTCTGATTTTATAAACGAATCCGTACAAATAACTGAAGGAAAATGAGGACATTCAAATTCCATCCATCTCCCCTTTTTGCTTGCGAAACGACGATATACATGTGCTATTTGCGACTAATGAGGGGTATTCGGTGACTCTGAAAACACACGTGGGTCATTAAATTCGAGTCATTTACCCTAATAGATATACCTGCTGTATGCTGTGTCATGTCCGTAGAGTATATTTAGGCTGTGATTCAAAATTAATGTTGTGGAGGCAACATTGTTCTTCGAATAATTGCCAACGGAACTCTTCCAATGGAGAAACCGTGTTCTCGTGCACTACTTCCCCGTGCCTGGTGAAAAGCAATCAGTGGCATTTCTGTTATCATTATATGAAATATAATTGAATTATGCCAATACCAGTAGAAGAGGAGACAAAATTGCTCCTTCAAGGGAGTTGATGAAAAATTTACTGATTTCCTGAAAATGTATGAAGCTTACATTAACCACAATTATTTCTAATGTGTTGAACCGGCCACTGAAAATCCTCGAACTGATATGCCATCTTCTCAATATGACTTTATTTATGTCTCTAAAATTTTTATGAGAACTTACAATATGCATTATGGATTCCATATAAAAGATATTCGTCTGTCTCCTTCTCTCTCATTTACGACCAACCAAATTAGTGGGGCAGAAAGAGAGACAGAGATAGATGGGGAAATACGTTTTGAATACAAAAGCGCCAGAAAACGTCATTTGATATTGTCACTGAAGAAATCATTCTTTATTTCACACCATTTCAACAGTATAAAATCTTTCATGAACCTGCATGGAGGAATATTTACAAAACAAATGTCCGTAGTTAGACCTGATAACGATGACGAATTATTTATAAAAAAAATAAAGTTATCTTCTAGAAACCAACTCACACAGAGCAATACTCAAATCACCAATCTAGTTATGGTCATTTTAGCAAAAAGTGAACCGTTAAGATTCTGTTCTATCTTGCATTCAGCTTTTCTCCGCCAGGAGAGAAACTCTGTAAGCCCAAAATCGAAGCGAAGTGAGAGCAATTCGCTTAGCCAGACCGATTTTCAACTATTTATATGAAAGCGTTAAGAGAATTTATAAATAACTATCAGTGAGAAATGTCGCAGAATTTCTTAATATTCCACAATCGTTATTATCGTGTTTAACGAAAGTACTTTTGAAGTAATTATGATTGCGACAACGATTTTGATCCATCAGGCAGTGACAACAAAATCAAACATATGTAAACAAACTTTGTCGGAGGTTGCCAAGAGCTCTACGATGGACTGGCCATGAGTGAGAGAGGACTGCTGTATGAGCAAGATGAAAGACTTGAAGTCAAACCTCTGAGGCTGAATTCAGATAGATCCGAAATCCGATCGTACGACGATTCGATAGCTCTCTGATTGGTCTGAATTTAGCTTTCGGATCGTCGTACGATCAGATTTCGGATCTGTCCGAATCCAGCCTGAGCGATTTCCTTCCTCAATGTAGCAGATAAAAAGAGGTTGAGGAAGATAGACTAATTCGAGTCAAGAATTATTATTCTGTCATTCAAAACATAACTTCAATGTGCATATCCTTTCTCTCTCTCTGTATTGTATTCTGCATCGTATTATACGGAAAACTGTCTTAAAGGCCTGTCTTTTTGTTATAATGTCTATGTCTACGGCATACGGCGCTGTCGTATCAATCCTAGTGGGAGGGATATCTTACGCAGCGTCCGCAACAAGCTCACGAACTGTTCTCGAACAGTTAGCAAAAAGATCGAAAACAGTGCGCGAACTTGGTGTGGACGGGAGTTAGCGAACGTTCCAGAACAGTACGCAAACTTCAAGAAGTTCGCTCGAGAGGCGAACATCGAGTAACTGCAAGCTAGAAATTTCAAAAACTGTTCGCGATTCCTGTTTAATTCTCGGTGTGGACGCGTAGCTCGCGTGCAGCTCTCAGACAGTTCGCGAACAGTTCGAGAACTTCAATTTTGCTCTAGACGGGCCTTCAACGAATACAAGAACTCGGTAGAACTGTGGGTCTTTCTGGGTTTATCTACAGTTGAAATAGCAAATGTCCTACTTTAAAAATCAGTAAGACACCCTACAGCCCTTCGGCACACTCGTGATAGTATTCAACAAAGGGAAAAAATTAAATGTGAAGATAGGGAGTTTGTTTCAAACTTAGGTTGAGATTGCTGTTCAAAATTCATGTAAACAAGGAAAGGTGATTAGCATTCCATTCATTCGATACTAGCTGCCCACTTCGTTGGTCGGTAATTATTTTTGTAATACAATTATATTGTGTAATTCTTAATCCTCAGTTTTATCAGTTTCATCACAGCTCTGCGTTCTGTGCGCACTCGAAAAAGCGATTGAAGGAAGTCAAAGATATTATAAACCTCTTTTTTTCAGCCCGTTGGACAATGAATTTCAATAAAATACGAAACGCGTCTTCGATCAATTCTGTTGGAGAATATTTCTGCAAAATTTGAAGTAGATTGGAGTACGTTGTCCCTTAAAAATGTTGACCCCCTTTTTCAGCCCCTTAGGGGTGGAATTTCGAAAAAACCCTTCTTTAACAGATGCCTATGTCATACAAAGAACATACCCTTCAAGTTTCAAATCTCTACGATCAGTGGTTTAGGCAGTGGAATGGTGCAAATCATCACATTCAAAGCGTATCCGTCGCTTCAAATTTTTTTGCAAGGAAAACACACTTCGCGAAGCACATATCGTTGAGTAGCTTGGCAATGTCTTGACGCAATGTCTTCACCAGCGTAGTAGTTGTTTTTTCAGTTATAATTTTTTTAAACCAGTATTATATCGATACCATTTCCTCATTTCAATCTCAATGAATAAACGATAAACTTTATTGACACTCATCATCAATTTTCTTCTTCTGAAGATGCTAACCTTGTTAGCGAAACGTGCGTTGAGTGCAAAAATATCAGTTTGGTGTTAGGGAAATTGATCTCTAGGAAAAGTTTCAATCCCAACGGTTTGAATTTCAAATATGTACCAATTTGGAAGTAACTCCTATATAGCGATGTCTATTGAGTTTGCAACAAAAGAGATTTTTCATATGTTCCATGAAAGAAATTTAAAAAAACGCCAGAAGAAAAAGCATATATGTTTCATGTTCTCAGAATGTCTTCGAGTCAAATAGCACACAGGGTAGGTCACAACATATTAGTTTGCGGGGGCCGTCATTTCGAAAAGTTCTCAACCAAAGGTTATGGTTATCTCAAGTCATGGCCTGCTATTCAAATTTTCATTATTTTTCGAAATAGTTTGAACTAGTCTCATGTGAAATTTCGTAATTTGATACAACACCTATTTCAAGAAGCCGAGATCAAATCACTCTGACCTAACAGTTACCAAATTGAAGCGCATTTTTTGGAGTTCAACTTCATATTTGTTGCAACGACATTCATAAAATTTCTAAAATCCCGCAAATTATTTTTCAAAACAGCAAAGACTTTATACTCATGATAGGTTTGAAAGAAAAATTGTGCACTGATCTTCAAAATATGCCATTTGTATCAAAATGTCGAATGTTTCAACCTAGAACAGATAACAACGAAATATACTGGAACAATCGCGAATAGCCTTGAGATAAACAAATGAGCTCCCAGCAAACTTGTATCTTAACGAATTGCATTCAAGGAAGATAGGTACCTATTTGCAAAATTTTAGAATTCTGATAAATACTATTGCTACAAGCATAAAGTTGTCGGTTAACTAAAAAAAATATAATCCCAACTGAATTTTACAAATAATCTCCAATTGGTAAAAGTTATGTTTTACTGTTCTGATCTTGGCTACTTTCAATACACATTAAACAAATAAAAAATTAAATGATGAAAAAATGTTTCATACGAGAGTAGTGATTATATATTTTTTCATTCGAGAAGCTATGATCTACTTCCACACTATTCGTACAGTATAATAAAATGCATTCGATTCGATTAGACCGCATTACTTCATCTTTGGCCCTGCATCAAATGTAGTGAATTTCAATAAGACTACTCCAATATATGGAACCAAAGAAGAGGATCTTCAGAATTATCCTGTAAGATCCACCCTTCTGTGTGATTATGTTTATTCATTGTTTCGTTATAATCGATTTCCAATTCGAATTACGCTCAAGACCTTCTGTGTTACTATCTATTCGAATTCGCGATGATCCGAGCCCACTTGATATTCAAAAAAGTCACCAGTATACGAGAGTCTCATCAATATTCAGGAATTCGAATAAAAAAGGTATGTTTTATGGGACACCGGCGCTCCGCTTCGTTCCGTTGATGGAATTCAATTATTGTCCCAGCAACCGATTCTCATTTCGTGAAAGAGCAGAATCATTTTCTGAACGAGAAAACATAATTGGCACGGTAATTATTTTTCCTTTTTTTGTGAGTAAACCAGCGATATCAGTTTTTATTATTACACAGGAATTGATTGAACCAGAGCAGTCTTCTATTGTTCGATGCAATTGTTGGAAAATTATATTGAATTCTTGTTTTCACGGTCTTGTAAAAGGATGAAATCATCTGCATGAATTTTCATTCGAAGTTGTTGAATTGGTGAAGGAAGGCATATTTTTCCAAAGGCATATCTGAAAGACTGTAAGGATTTGAAAACTGACAGCTGATCAGGGGACTTTTCGAAAAGTCTACTGCTTTTACATAAAAGAAACCAACCACCAGATGGTGACAGTAAAGTATATGAAATCTCAATTTTTTCTTACCATTCAATCCAATGCAAATATATGGACTCAGAGTCAATAGATAGCATTAGAAGCCTGAAATTAGTTCGTTTTTATACGAATAAGCTATGGTGAATTCAATGCTACTGAATTATCGATATTAGTATATTGGTGCTTTTTCACTTCATATAAGAGCCGCCCAATTGTGGTGAAAGTTTATCACAACAACTCGTTGAATTTCTTATATCAAAGTGTTGTAGCATGAACACATCCAAAATAATCTCCTATACATACAAAAGTTTGTATTTATGAGAGAAAGTGAAAGAATAAGCAAAACAGTTTAATACTGTGTTCTACAGGACTCATCCATATACCCGTATTTTTTTTTATTACATTCATTCATTAACTGACTTATAAATAGCTGGGAAAGTCAAAATGTATACTTCTGTTATAATATTGAATATGATAAACATTATCAAGAAATCTAAACGTACATGTTGAATTCCATCTTGGTTGGTAAAACATAAGTTCACGTTGAACTTTGAGAAATCTTCCTTCAAATTTATTAATCGTTGAAATATTTGAAATTGATTTATTACTCCAGCAATTTTTTAAAACATTATTTTGTCGTCGATAAATGATTTTCTCGTAATTTTTTGGGTTATAAACCTACCAGAATTCGAAAAATATGAAAATATTACAGATTTATGTACTAATATGTTGGTGATTATCATACAGAAACTGTTATATTTTTTGTTAAATATTGATTTCCATCAAGTATCGGCCTGTTCAATTCATTGATATGGGAATCTATTCAAGAGTAGAAGGGCAGATTCTACCCCGAGAAGTTTCTACGTTAATTTAGAACAGTTTTTTTTAATGAAACACGTCTTTTCAGACAGCAACTTCTCGTATAACGTGAGTTTGCCTATCACAAAAGTACAAGTAATAATTTAAATGAATATATTCCTCATATATACAATGTCCCATAAGAGCAATGCAATTATCGAAAACTTACAGCGGTAATTGCATTGTATCAAGTCAGCATAACAACACATTTGAAACCGTATCGCTAGACGTCAGTAAAAATCACAAATAAATGTCAGATAGACTTCAAAAGTAGAAAAACATTTCGCGTTTAGGTGAGTACTCCATACAATCTATAGAGGAAGGTATAAATGAACAAAAAATAACATTTCCTTCAGAATTTCTTCATTCGTGAAATATTCCAATGAATTACATTCGTGCATAGAAATTACCAGATAATTTTGCATTCAAGCGTGATATCTTATAAAAATGGCATTCGGGTAATATGAAAAAAATATGAAAAAAAACTTGCAATTTTCAGATATCACGCTTTCTTGCAAAATATCGGTAATTTTTATGCACTCGTGCAATTATAAGCGAAAATACTATATCTGTTAACGTTTCGGAAACAAAATCCGTTTCCGTTTTCTAAACTTATTCACAATATTTCACAGCAGGACTTTCCGAAAAAGTGTCAACAATTTCACATAGCATTTTTTCATTCAAGAGAGGTAGCCTTGTGCTGTTCATATCAAATGAGCTCGAGATGCAAGTATTCGTAGTCAACATGATTCCACGAACAATCAATTTGTATCAGAGATTGTAGCCTTTCACGGCTGACAACTGATGAATTGTTAGAAGTTTCCGGGCTTCTGAGACGTGGTGTGCAGGTTTTTGGGACTTACGTTTCATCTACATCTGCAGACATTCTCAAAGGGGATGCGGCAATGGTCGAAGTGCCCTTCCCTGCTGCGAGGCTTTGAATTGCTGTGGTTGGGATGACGTGTCATTATTTATCAGACCTAGAATCGGAGTGTCGATTAACTCTAATTTTCCGAAACCGTTTCCTCTCTCATTAGGAGGATCCGTGTATTTTGAACAGCTAGTTGTGTCCAGCACTTGCGTTCCGTAGACAGAACCACAACTACATGGTATTCGGTATACTCCCCGAGATCTGCAAAAGACCCACGAGATCCATTATGTGGCGAATGTCGTGTAGTTGTGGTTCTATCTATTTCTGAACCACAAGAATGAGCATAAAATCGCGGATCACTGAGCACAAAAATACCTGTCGATATGGTCAAACACAAAAATCGGCGAACACGCTCTTTTGAAAGGTCATAATATTGACTTCGACGGAACGCAAGTGCTGGACACAACTATTACCCCAGGCTCTATATGGAGGCCATAGAAATTCACAAGCATAAAAACTACTTCAACTGCAAAGAAGAGAGCCACTCAACATCCACAGAACATAGCCAGCTGTTCAAAATACACGGATCCTCCCAATAAGAGAAATTAACAGTGCGAACAGTGGAAGAACAACTTCGTAACGAATTTCAGTTCGTTATAGAAGTTGAACTCCGCCTTTTATTTCCAAGAAAAATAAAAATTGTATGTTCTTTTTGTAATTTTAATGGAAATAATAAAGACGGTTATTATTATTATTATTTTAGGTCCGATAAATGTTGACACGTCATCTGAACCACATTAAATCAAAGCCTCGCAGCGGGGAAGGCAACTTCGACCATTGCCGCATCGCCTTTGAGAATGTCTGCCGCAGATGCAGATGAAACGTCAGGCCCAAAAACCTGCGGATCACAGCTCAGAAGCCCGAAAACTTCTAACAGTTGAACAATTTATACTTTCATCCACCATGTCAAAAATACCTCAAACACTTCAATATGGTTTTTGAACCATGAACTTTTTTTATTGTTTTTTTTCCCCTGAATATGAAAAAAAGCCTTTGTTAGTGTATCTGTTTTTAGAGTGAATTGGTATGTTTATATAAAAGGGTAGAGAAAACTCAAAAAATAAATTTCAGGACATTTCGACCTCCTTAGAAAACATTCAATCAATATTTACAGTCAAAAACCACTGTATCCATTCTATTAGACATTCAAACTATTTGTTGATCATGAAAATGAAAAGGAATTCAAGTCAACGATCAATATAAGTTATAACAACGAATTATGGCAAGTTCAACGAGTTTTAGCATTTGCACACATGTTACATTAGAGATATCTGGAACTATATCGATGTCATTCACCAAGGATTTATTGGGGTTTCAGGAAGGTTGTCCTTCAGTGGGTTATCATCTCCGAACACCAGCAGAAATATCAAGGTCAGCTCCTGTAAATTCTGAACATATGGTCGTAGGCCATTCGCCATATTATAGAGAACTGGTTCATTCGCCATATCATAGAGAACTGGTTCATTCGCCATATCATAGAGAACTGGTTCATTCGCCATATCATAGAGAACTGGTTCATTCGCCACTTATTCCATTGACCATATCCTCCATTTCATATTTCGAATCGTAGCTAAATCAAACATTTTTAGGACACTGAAACTCACTCGATTCCGAATTGATTTTGCTGCGAATATATGGAAATATAAATTATGTACACCTGAAAATGGACCTTTTGGCTAGAAAATTGATGCATTTTCTCCCATATATGCGAGCAACATATTGATTCATGAAGCTTTAGGGAAATGTGTTTGAATTCGTGATACCAGGTTCGACAATAATTTCCACACTTTTCATATGGAAGGCCTCCTGACAGCTTTTTCTATTCTTGAGTCACGTGGAAAAGGAGCTACTGTTATGTTCAAAGAATGTCTTATGAGCCAAAGAGAGGAGGGGTGAATATTCGTACCTTCACCAAAATTCAAAGCCACGGAGAACAAGTCCCTCTACAAGGAATTTCACAGCTTGGTTGCTCTATTGAGGAATTGGTCTTGATATAGAAGTTCTACAGATCTAAATGCTCATTATGAACAAAAATAATTGTAAACCTTGAATAAAACTGAAGAGGCTGGAGGTTGAATGATTACTGAATCCATTTCAAAAGAAAAATAGTCAAAAATATGATCCGCCGACTCTTCTTCGTTGTTTAGGGAAAGTGTTGGAATTCGTGAGTGAAGTATCACCAACAATTCTCTCTGAATGATTGCAGAACTTTCCTTTAAGGTTGTGCAACCAACTTCCATTCATGGAAAGGCTATTATTTATTCTGACAGAATTCATATTTGTATTCTGTAGATCATCAGAAGCGATGATAATTTTGGTATTTCTTGGTGAAAGCAAAGAAGTGAATTTTTGATAACCAATTTGAAATAATAATAGAAGATCAACTGTTATACTCTGTATTGTCGCCTGCAAAAAAACTCATATGTAAGGTATCACATGAAACCGCGTCGATGACTAAAAAGAAAGATCTACATTATATAAAAGTGAAAACTGAGAATAAAACAAATAAAGAGGCAAATCATATAATAGCAGTCCTTGAAGATTTTTCAGAGCAAAACGCTACCAAATGGTTCATACTGCAGTCTATTTCTTATTCAAAGTCATTTGCTCGCAAAATATTGAAACAGTTGCGGTTTCCCATTCATCAGCAAAAAGTAGCGTAATATCAATTTCTGTAACTCTTCCTATGTAAATGGAAAATTTATATTTTCTCATATAAGCTACTGGATGTTACACAGAGAATCAACTTCTCCGAACAAATGTTCATTTGTAGAAGAAATTGACTGGATACACATCAAGGGCAGGCTTTACCAGATTCCTCTTATACAACGGATATTATATGAAACTAGCAGATAATCACTGAAGCTTTGATAATCAAAATAGTTTTGTTCGTCCATTACTATCCCTGGGCGTTCCATGCATTGAAATAAATTGATTGATTATTTGATAACCATCGAGATAACAGGAACTTCTGCCTACTTGCAAAGCAATGGTGATAGTTCGAGGTTACATGTTGATGGTCAAGCCAACCAAGGAGGAATATACCGTTTTCATACAATTTTGAACACACATCTTTGATGAGTTGGAGAATGCAATTGATGATTCAGTTGACTATTTTGGGTGAGAAAAAAATTCTCAATTCCCTTCTCAGAAAATAAATGACTTTTCACGTCATGAAATGAAAGAGATTTCTTCATATTTCCATATCTATATCGATACTTCCATACTTATATTGAAAAAGGGTTCGTTTGTCTGTTTGTTTGTGAAAATTCTTTCACCAACAGAAAGCTACTACAATATTCAGGAGTGACATAGGCTCAGTGGCGGATCCAGGATCAGGTCAAGGCGGGGGTCTATAACTCAAAATTTATATATATAACAGAAAATTATGAGCTACCGTATAGCAAAAACTAGTCAACATCCGAAAAAAAGGAGGTAAAGTAGGCAGCACTGTCAGAAATTTCTCGAACTTTTTCTCGATAAGCCTGACAAGTGTCAATTTTCTTTAAAGTGTCTTCGAGAAAAATTGCAATTTGATAGTTAAAAAAAAGTATTTTATTTTGAACCTACAACATGAAGAGGACTCTATTTTCATATTTTACTCGGCTTGATCTGTCTGAACCGACTGAACCAATAAAAAAGGAAAGAAAAATCGGTGAGTCCAAAAATTTCAAGCAAAATTTGTTTGTTGGTTTGTTTGGGTAACATTCAATCCAGATCTTGTTTGTACTATTTTTAATTCTTGAGAATTATTTTTTCAGGAATTGGAGGATTATTGAATTGAATAAATTGATGAAATTGGTTGTTAAAAAATGAAAATTCACTAATGTTCAAATGTAGCCTGCTCTTTAGTTTTCAATGGAATGTAATAATAATTATTAAAGTTCTTCAATTTTAAAGCAAAAAAATATATTCTATTTTATTTTTTGTCTTGCTTATGTGACATTTTTTCGTTCCCTAACAAAATTTGGAAATTAGGAGCCGATAAAAATTGAAAAAAAAAAGCTTTTATTTTCCCAATGGGAGGGGTCCGGACCCGAAACCCCCCCCCCCCCCCGTGGATCCGCCACTGCATAGGCTACATTTTCTTATGACTGAACGATTCCACCCCTAACGTGGTAAAATTTTGTATGGGAAAAGGTGATGCCTTGGTCCAATCTACTTCAAATTTTGCATAAACATTCTCTAAAAGAGATGGAGGATGGAAGGTGAGTTTCGTATTTTAATGAAAGTCATTTCCTTACGGGGTTAAAAAGAGGTAGAAATTTATTTTGGGGGACGACCAACGCACAGCGTAAACTGCTGATCATAGAGGTCTGGAATTTGAAGGAAATTTTCTTTGTATGACGTAGGCATCTGATAAAGGAGGGTTTTTCGAAATTCCTCCCTTAACGTGGTGAAATACTGGGGCAAATTTTGTATAGGACAACGTGATGCCTTGGTCCCATATTTTGCATAATCATTCTTTCAGCGGTTTTATGGAAGGCGTGTTTCGTATTTTATTGAAATTCATCGTCTAACGGAATTGAAAAGGGGTAGAAAGTTATTTTGGGGGTGAATTTAGGCACAGCCTAAACCGCCCCCAAGGGGGTGAAATACGGGGACAAATTTTGTTAATGACAACGTGATGCCTTCGTCCAATCTACTTCAAATTTTGCATAACATTCTTTGTATTTTATTGAATTCAATGGCCTAACGGGATTGAAAAGGGGTAGAAAGTTATTTTGGGGGTGAACTAACGCACAGCCTTTACCGCTGATATTGAGACCTGAAACTTCGAGGATGTGTTTTCTGTACGACGTAGGCATACGATGAAAGAGGATTTCCCAGAATTCCACCCCTAAGAGGGGTGAAAAACAGGTTCAAACTTTGTATGAGACACCTTAGTTACTTGGTCCAATCTACTTCAAATTTCGCCTAAATATTTTTTGACAGGTTTAACGGTTATCAACATTTTCGACTCCTATCAATTGTTCTTTCGAGTGCGCCCAGAAGGCCGAGTCCTGTGATGAAACCTGATTAAACTCCGTACTAAGAACTGATTAACGCCCAACAAAGTGGGCACCGGTCGGATACTCTTATTCGGGAAATGAGTTGATATAAAACTCAATAAACGCGAATTTTTGCGATCAACAACTCTCCTATTTTTTTTTGGTGGGTTTTTGGTTCAGAATTATTCAATTGAATATGGATGCTCATTTAAAACTTTTCCCAACGCCTGGACGCCAGTAATGGAAATCATTTACATTTTTCACTCCACATGAAAAAGGTCATTTCCATATTCAGAGTACAAGAGCCGTCAAATTCGAAATTGATAGATTCGTTAAAATAATTAAAACTACCACTGCAAAAGTTTCCATCGCAGCGAATTCATTGAACTAATCATCCATTGTTCATACAATATAGAAATTTCAATATGTTGTCAACAAATGAATATCACATGTGTTTTACTGAATAACCCATGCGACAGATGGCACCTGCTAGATTATCTCGAAATTACCAGCCGATGGAAACGAAGCTGTATGTGAAACTTTCTGAATTCACTCCTATAACGAAAAGCATGTTCATCCAACAATAATCATAATTTTGGAAGTTGTTAGCGCATTTATGCTAGACGCAGACTTCGCTATGTTATGGAAACATTTTCCGGAATATAATAGAACTGTTATATAGCCCTCATTAAAGCGTTGCTGAACTGTTGAAATTAGATTTCGATATATTCACGGAGTTGCGTTATGATGCTTAATAAATTGCTTCGAGAGTATAATGAAGAGAATACACCGGTGTATCATTTGAAGATATACACAACTATTGAGATACTGGGTAGATATAAAAACTGTTAACCTCCTTCATCCACAAATCATATCAGATTAGGAAGACGAAACTTGTGACTCCAACAGGCTAGAATTTGAACTTACTTCTTGTCAACCCATTTATTGATTTCCATTAAGACATATATAATTTTCGATAAAATGTTGTCGAATGAAATTTCCAGTACGAACTGAAGAGCCAAATTTGCGTTTTTTCACGAATATTAATACCCAATGAACAAATATCGACGAAAATACTTTATTATTATCCCAAGAAACCTCACAATTTATAACAGGGATTCAACGAACATATCTCAATCAAACTAAACTTGAAAAGTAAGTTATGTTATAAGAAATACGAATTAAACTTATTATTAACAGATGATTGAATCTGAAATATCACTTTTTAATTTTCAAAGCAAATTCAATAAATATCTCTTGAATTCAAATGTTTCTTGGATAAGATTCTGCTTTTTATTTTCTTCAAGCAAAATTTGGAAGAAAACTTTTCACGATCTCACTCTATGAAGATTTGATGAACTATTCAAAAAATGATCTTAGCAGAAGGGCGTGATCCCCTCTGTAGATACTCATTCCAAGTGTGCTATCGCAAATATGAGATATGAAAAATAAACTATGATATTTGAAAATAGTCATGAATCCAAACTGTGAAACAACTATTAATGACTATTTTTATTTTATTATATTATTTTTATATACACCTGGTTAAGCATCTGGAATGCTTTTTTTTCTACCCTACATTAATGAATAAAAATGCACCTCTTAAACCAGTTAAATTAAAAATAAAATATCAATTCCAATCATTTTTCAATGATACTACTGAGTTTGATGTGATGTGTGTTTCTTGCCACACACAGACATTTCAACAAGATTAAAATATGATTGTTGCTGTGTTAAGCAGTGCGAATGGAAAAAATCACCACCTGAGTTATGTTTATAAACAGATTCAGGAAAAGAAGCCTTGAAATGTTACAAGAACACCGTGTGAATCAAGGGGCAGGAGATACGAAATAATATTCGTGAGTAGGTCCAAAGTTCAGCTGTTCTATTGAAAAAAAAATCCTGACCAAGAGAGCTTCGACAGGTCTCCAAGCTCATAACAATAAAGGAAAAGAAAAATATCTATAGGAGAAAGACAAGTCTCCTACCCTTCTACGATGTTCCAACGAGGTAAGCGAAGAATCACCAATAAGACGGATTGCCTCCTTCTGAATGGATTCAAGAAGTTTCAATGAATGATTTTCCATGAGAGATTATTACTGAATATTATAGGAAGATAGATCGGCTTTCTTTGAGAAGAGACATACCTGGGTTTCCCCAGCATTGAATTCCACCAAGTTGATGTTACCCCATTCTATCATTTTCGTCAAGCCATCTTCGATGCTATCGACCCTAAAACCTCTCTAAATTTTTGTTTCTCGTGCTGATATGGGGACTCTGAAAGAGAAGCTAGACTGAAGAGTACTGTCGTCCTCAAAACTATGCACTGAACATGATATTTTCTCCAGCCAATAATTGGTATGAAGCAGAAACAAAGTGGACGTCAGAAATCAACACTGTGGAATCATTCAATCGAATAATATCAGACGATACTCCATCGACAACCATACAGAGAGACCTATCAGACAAGAAACTCTTCAACAGATCACATAATTGAGGAGGTAAACCATAAGACCCCGATGCCAAATTCGAACGAACGCTATTGTAATGTCGTGTGCAACATCAGACATTTCTCCGAATTTTCGAACATACGCCAATAATTCACGTTTGGTATTCGATGAAAAATCCGTATTGTCGATGATCTGTTATTGCTGATATCTCCAGAAATTTGATGATATTCATATTGATTGCTTTTTCCATAACATCGAAATTATAGAAAGCAATGCAATTTGTTTATAATCACAAAGTATCGTTTTCTTTCCCTTGTTGTAAAACTGGCTGAAGTCTGGATGTTTTCCAGGAGTTAGGAAAAACTTCCAAAGTGATACGAAAGGCCGAACAATTCGCAAAGTACCGGTGTCAATTCAGGGGAACACCCTTCAAGAACGATTTTGGCGGTTCCGTTAGATCCGCAAGCCTCTTTTATATTCAGGTTCATTTGAATGAAGAAAGTAGAATTCCCATCAAACATATTAGCGAATATACTCACTTTTTGTTCACTTCATTCCATTAATTGTCATTTAGGTAATAATTTTCAGTTGAATTAACAGAAAAAGATAAAGCACAAATTGAATATAGAATTAAATTTTTGTTACTACCTTTGGTTGATCACTGTCTCTATGGAAGATATTAACATAGTCGATGACCACATTATTTTGTTTTAATTTTTCTGATAATGCGGTCATTCCCATGCTAACGATGATAAAACGCTAGGCGGCACATGAACGATATGGTTCTTGAACGAGAGCTATTTCATGTGTACAACTGAAGTTACGCCTTTTTTTTCATAAAAGCGGCGGCTACACAAAATGTATGTGCCGAATAAAATTGAAATAGTTTCGCGCTGAATACGTGTTGGCATAGGGCGGAAGCAGATTGAAACTCTTGTACTCAATGGCATGCGGATTTCTATTCATTTTCATTGAATTCTACGAAAACATGTAGGTAGATACTCCTCGCCAAAGCATATTCCACAACTTTGATGGTTGTTTTAAAAGCGAACAGGTATGCTGAATATGCTCTTATCGATCTCGATTCCAGGTGTAGCTCGTGGCCAGGGATTGAACTGAGCGAAGGGGTCATTTTGGACGGCATCCATCATGTTTCCAATTTGAATTTATTACATTCCATTTCGAAATAGTCCACAGGAAGGACGATGTACTTTCAAATTCTCAAGATTATATTTTTAACAGAAGAAGAGGTGCAACTGATATAAAAGTAACCTTTCCCTTCTCTGCTACTCTCAATGAGATTTTCATCTTTCAGATTTATTATCCAGGTGTATTTGTTCTACTCGCTCTAAGCAGATCGGTAGACTTAAATATTCCTCTGAAATTCTAGAGCTGTAGAAGTGACTTATTTTATGGTTAGATGATTCAATGTGACAGAATTTGGGAAAGAGAATAACAATTTTTAATAAAAGTCACTGGGTCATAATTCGATGTCCTGTGAAAGAAGATATAAAATAATTCACACGTTGAAAGGTTGACGTTCGTAAAGAGGCATCACCTGGTTAATAGAAAAACTCCTTTCGAACCCCAATTTTTATCAATGGCCTCGAATATTATGGTATTTCTTGACTTTCTATTTTGACTTCTGAAACTTGTTTAGCTAGTTTCATCAAACTGTCGGCCTATATCATTGCTACCGACAATCTCGAAATCAATTGCGAAACTTGAGATATGGAATTGCCTTTTGGGGCTTATGTAGTAAGGAATTACCGAATTCAGCATTCGTTCTACACAGAAGGGCTGTCACATACATGTTACGCAAAATCATGAGACCAGTGCAAATAACTTTTCATCATTCAGAAAATTCTAACTGTAGCTTGTTTGTTCCTTCCAAAAACCGTGTGCCCAATTAGACAAAAAAGATTTCAACTCAACAATAAATATTGACATACGTTACTATACAAGAGGAAGTCGGAATATACTCTTGCCGATCGCAAAAACAGCAATTACAAAATTTCCTTTGATATATGAGAGAGAGAAAATATAGAACCACCTTCCACTGTGGTATAGGGCAATAACAAATTTGAAAAATTTCAGAAAATCAGTTGAAGGAGTACTTCTGGAAAAAGTCTACTATGTATTTCCGATGCTTACTTGTCTGTACAGCTTTATTTATTTTTTTATCTGCAATTCCTTAATATATTGTCTTATTCATGTGTATATACATTCGTGTTAACCCTATAATGATTGTTTATCGTATTTCATAATTTTAATACTTCAGATACGTCAACACTTTTGACTTCATAAAGTTGCACTATCTTTGCCAATAAGGATTTCTTGGACAATGAAATGTAATCGATTGATTTATTATTTGAGATATGCAAGAAATTACTTTTTAGGCCTCAAAACTAAGCACGAACCTCAAAATCTCGAAGACCCACAATGTTGTATTTCTATTTGTTTTATCTGTCGTTAATGAATCGATGAGAAAACTCGCTTTGACGACACTAAAATTATTACTTTTTCATCTGATTACCACGGAAGATACCTCTGCTTTGGAACCTAAGATAATCAGTGAAAAGACTTCCGAATAATTAATAATTCCATTTGAAATTTGACACTAAAAACCGAGAGCACATGCATGTGAAATATCTTCGTGGAATATTGCGAAGATCTATTGATTGATTTTCTCAAAAATTACCTTATACAGTGAGGTCCACAGAATGTGCAACACATGGGAAAACATTTTAAAAGTTGAACAACCGTAAATTAGATAACGAAAACAGTTGGTGCATGTTCTATGGAAAGTTGTTGAGAAATGAAAGTTTTGCTCAAATATGAAGTATCAGTCTGAATCTAAAAAAAAAAAATGTTTTCTTCCAATTTTCCCCGTCGCATTTCTGATAAGTACGTATCAAAAGTAGCTATAGCCAAATCAATTCGAATTGAAGCATATTCTAAAAATTAACATGCTTTTTTCTCTTTCTTTGTTTTTTTTTTTTGGTAAATCTCAACTTCATAGTTGTAGCAACGATATTATTCAACAAAACTCTATGATTTCATAATCAACCTTTGAAACAGGGCAAATTATTTACTAATTATACTGTGATCTGGTTATAGCTAATTTTCATACCCTTTAAGAATTTTGAGTTATCATACGGAAATGATTGAAAAAAAAATTCTTGGTTGTTAGGCTAAGACTTCATATTCGAGCGAAACTCCCATTCCCCAAACATTTTTTTTATGGAAACATTCTATTTTTGTGTTTTTTTTTTCTATATTTGTGTCCTGCCCTGTATACTGTCTGACCAGAAGCCAATCCGACTGCTTGTAACTCGGTGATCGAACATGGACGAACTTTTGGTAATATCTAAATTTTTGTTGTACGAATATTTGAAAACAATTCCCATTTTATGCTCACTGTGTGGACCTTATTGTTTATCAATGAAATCAAATGAAGATATTGTGAAATATATAGAATACTCGAAACGAAATCAAAAGTAGAAGTATGTGATCGAGTTGTCACCAGTAGACGACTTGGAATACTAACAAAAGAAAACAATGTCCACATTTGAACCAATATATTAGATATTCAGTATTAATTACGCTTATACGTTTTCGACCACAACTCACATTTCAACGATTCCAAATCATATTTGAATGATCTACTCACCTGTACTAGTTCTCCAAGACTACCACCTCCAGCAGTGAAATTCAAAAAACACAGAAAAGAATTATTGGCATGCGCAGGAAGTTTCACCTCTAGCTCATAAGTTGTACCAACGTTTCCATAGTAGGTGCTGTTGCATGCTGGAACAAAGAGCGAATTATCAGATGGACATTTTGTACAATTTCATGCAGCAAGTCTTAAAAACCCAATAAAAGGAAAAGTGATATTCAAAACGGCCATCAATCGTTAATCACGACTTTCTGTGATGGATTGAAAAATTCTGGAACCGAAACAATGGGGAACATTTTACTGAAATACTCGCTCCATCATAATATCACGTCACGTTGGGCAAGAGACCAGTAAGGTTATTCCCGTAGGAGTGTGTTTCATCAAGTAGTTTCTCCCAGACCAATTTTTTTCTCCTTAGACTCATTTCTCCTTTTCTCTTTTGAACTCTAGAAATGCGTTGACATAAACATCTCAGAGACTGAAGGAACTAGGCCAACCTTATTTCAATATGGATAAGCTGAAACTTTGTGAATCGTCAAAAGATTAATTAGGATTGGAAAGAGATGAACTCATTTTGGAGTGGAATGACATTTCTATTCAGATTTGATTGTCCGATAGTTTTTGAGAACGTTGGTCATTCCTTTACTATTCTTCGATTCTGTGGTTCTGTTGACTGTTTGAATCGGTTTGAATGTAATTATGGCGTTCAAAGTGAATGATTTCCATGAGATGTTATATTATCATTTTAAGAGGAGCACAAGTGCTTCGCAACAGGTCGAAACTCAGAGCCAAATGGCAGGAATAAAAATAAATTGGTGTGGGCCGAACTCTTCCAGAAACTTAACTCTCTGGGATATGGAGAAAGTTCCCCAGACAAATGGCTAAAAGTAATATTTACGATGATAATATAAATCTCTCTATTGAAAAGTGCATAAGTATTTCCATTTAAAAGTGAATATTGAACTTTTCATAACTTATAACCCAGAGATTAATTCTCAATTCGTATCACTCGAAATTGCTGTATGATCCGGTGTTATTCCTGTACATTGCACATAAGCATTGTGCTAGCGTATAGTTTTGTTTTCAGCCTAGCTCTTCCAGGGTAAACATTGCACCTCAGTATAAAGATGTACCAGAGAGTGAGCCAAGTTATCAGGATCTCGATTACACTTTTCAGCCACCCCCCCAAAAAGAGAAAGAAGAATGAACTCAATATCAGGAAACGATTGGAATCCTGAAAGAAATGAAGGATGCAGTTTCGTAAGGGTTGAGTGAAGTTGCAGAAAGTATCGACAACTTGGCTGCGGCTATGATAAAGGAAAAGTTTTTTCTGTACTTGATTTTTGTTACTCCATATTCAGAGTATATTTTTATGGTCATTTCAAATCAGGCCATTTTCAAAATAACATTGGAGTTCACTTTACTATTTCAATATATGTGAATTATGGAGTAATAAAGTGAATTCAATTGGCATGTTGAAAATATACTGGAGCTATTTATATTTGACCCGATTATCAGGTTGAAATTGATATATAGCAGGTAATTTCTACCAGAAGTGATCATTCATAATGAGTGCAAAACATTGATACATACAAAAAACAACGTAGATTATATTGAATGATTTTAAAATATTCACATTATGATTTGCAATACACCAAAATATGGAACGAAAAATCAATTGTATGTACCAGCAGAAATTATCTGAAATATATGTTCACTATACTGTCTTTTGCTCGAGCTCCAGCTTCGTGGAAGGGGTTTGAAATATTATTGATGTTATGTAGAATAGGGTAAATATCATTGAAAATTCCTTCAAATGGAATATTTTTCTCAATACACATATTGTGACAACACTGCACATGAAATGAGGGTTGTATCTTGCAGAATTTTCTTTAAGAAGATATCTGAATCTCATTATCATTACACTGAAGCTCCTATCGATACACCTTCTTGTTCCCATATGCGCAGCATTATAATGTGATTCTACGCCATTTCGTGGGTTTGAAAAAGGAGTCATTAGATACGGTTGAAGAGGGGATTCACTATCACCTAGAAACAAACTAATTGTGCTCATATATACCTCTTATGCCTAGACATCAATAAGATGTAGACATTTTCTATTAATATAATTATGTTCCTCTGTTCTAGGATTCGAAATAGCAATATGAGTTCCATCTATACAACGAATGGCTCCAGAAAATCCCCAGCGATTCATAAATTACATTTCAATAGGATTTCATTCGTCTACCGTAGTTGGTAGATTAATGTGATTATCTATAATATTCAGAATAGCCTCAGTTACTGTATGAATGGATCGATGTACCAGAGTTTGACTTGAACCGTAATTGTATTCTTCTCCAACACATTGTTTGCATGATTTTGTGGAACGAAATCTCAGAGTACATAATACTTGTTCTTCGATGATTCCTTTTTCATTAGAGGGATCCAACATAAAAGGTGAAATTTCTTCAATGAGCCTTTCAACTAACTTTCATTCAAACGGAATAATACTATAAATCGGTTATTAGGTAGCATGAATGGATTACTTGATGTTCTCGATTCCTGCCTTCGTCGAATTGAACTCAAAGTTCTGTTTTATCCAACTCCTGCCAAAATTCCTTTTTGACTTATTGGTAACATTCTCAATTTTCAATGAGAACGTGAGGATTGGTTCCATTTTTATATATACCAATTTCAGTTATATTTTTAGTTGCAATTGCTTTTATATACTGCATTGTTGTTATTCATGTTAAATCAAACTGAAATAATTTTTGAGTTTTGAATGAGCCACCAAAAATGTTGTTAACACGCAAGCATACATCAATATTCAGTGAACACCATCCCATTATTCCGATCGTAGATTAGAATCACTTAGTTTCTAGACATCGAATTTCCTATCAAGTCGAACGATAATCGACAGTTGTAAAAAGAATTCCACTGCTGATCTCACATCACGAATTCAACTCATTTTATGTTATTCCTTTCAATTCCATTTCTATAGTATCAATTCATGGTTATTCCAAAGCTCAAAACTAGCATAAGCTATTCGTGGATAACCGGTTTTGCGATATCCTGTTAGTTAATTCTGAGAACAGTGTTTTTTCTAATTTTTCAAATAAGAAAAAATTGTCTTCAATCTATATTTATTTTTGTGATATTATCCTGACCTGGACACGAAAATGTTTTTACTGTCTGCATTTTCAACATATATGTGGTCTCAGCCTTTATCCAAATGCATAAAATGTTGATATTATCATCACAGATACTCGTCATTATTATAACACTCCAAGAAGTCGAAACCTTTATGAAAAGTAACATTGAAACAATCTGTAAACACTCTGATGAGTGAAATTTCATCCAGTACTTTTTCCTTTGTTTATGTTAGTGGATTCATCCTAAAAATGCTATTTGATCCAAATCTTGTGTGCTAAATATACAAATTCCACGAGAAAATGTCAGTTATGGTGCCCATCGCGCTATATAGACAGGGAAGTAGTTGTATCAGATAGGCTCGTTCTTTCTTTTCGTGAATTAACTAAACTTTTGTGTATGATATATACAGATCAATCGCCAGAGAGTGCTTGTTACTTTTTGATGTTACCTGTTTCATGAAATTTTTGTTTCAATTTCATTTTGCTTTCAGGAAGAGAATTCCGAAAAATACTCATGCAAAAATGAATTTGTTGTACTCAAAAAAGATGTAGCATCTGACTTCGTCTGCAGAAGTCGTATCCAGTGCAACAAATATATAGATCGTGCCCTCGTCATACAAAGTGCCAGTATTATTTTGGAGCTGAAATGATAAAGAATATACAGCTGATTCCACCTATTATTTTACTATATTCGTTCGTATAACGATGCCAGCTGGTTTCTGTAATAAAATGTTTTGAAAATGAGCGAATTACTTCGAAATAATTCTGCACATGGAAATGAGCGAACGTCATATTTCAACAATGTATATCCACAGTACAAGATAGCAAAAACATATGGGTAACTGTTCCTGTTGATTATATGCATTCCAGTCACATCGCGTCCATAAATTGAAATAGAACGGAACCATTACTCTCGTTCCTGGTGAAATCGTTATTGTGGAATGGTCAATAATGACTTTCTATGGCTTGTTTGAAATGTTATGCAACAGAGGCAGAAAATGTATTCGTTGGTGGTTTGCAGTTGTACCGATATAATGATTAGTAATGTTGACGCATTGAATTCACATCCTTTGATGAATGGATGCACCACACACCGTAACAATTTCAAAAATTACGGTAAATATATTTTATCGCTCCAAGATAATTCCAAGAAATCCTATATTCGCAAAACCTCATTATGAGTTATTCATAGACGATATTGAAAACTATGATCAAACTATTCTATATACAACAATCAAGTTGTTTGAAATTAATTTTTTGTGATGAATCCATTCTTGTCTCATCTCTTCGAAACCTAACAAGAATTTAAAAAATAAAGATTCAATATTGAATCTAGATAAGCTAGGAATGTCGAGCTTCTAGTCTACCCCATAATAGCTGAATGAGGCAAACATAAAATCAATCAGCAACTTGTATTATTTCAATTTGCCTTCCAAAAAATGCAAAATGACTTACCTCATATAAAACTTTTTTATCTGTTCTGAAGATGTTTAGAAAATGGAATATGTTTTCAGTTTCAAAACTATTATAAATTCGAAATTCAACGCCTCCATGTTTTTTTATTCCGCCATATGAATGCATACACATGTGGAAAAACCGTTCTACTCGTTCTATTCGTGTGAAAAACACGAGGAGCGAATTATCTTCATAGAAAGGCACTGGATACCTTTGAGAGGAATCAATGAAGACATGAAACTGAACCAAGATTCCCATTTAAATGGAAATTTTCATACTTTTTCCTTCCCGATATCTCTGGAACGATTGGTATCCATTACAAAGTAGAGTAAAGAGTTTCGAGAAGGTGTTTTAGAATGCTGAAAGTTTTTATGATGTTGATTGCTGTTTGGACATATTTTGCTGAGTTTTTTCCAACGCTTTTTATTAAAATGAGCTCATTAGTAGTGAACTCAAGTTTCCATTGATAAAAATGAGATGAATCTTTAATGAAACCCGATAGAATTATTCTGAATCCTGGAGACTTTTCGAGATTTCATCGCCTAGGTAGTCATATTTTTTCAGATGGGAAATGAATCTCAAAAACGAGCGCATAACTCGAAATTTAATATCATGTAGAAAATGAAAGTGAATTTTCTCGGTCATATTTAAGTATACGCTTGTTTCGGATATTTTATTTTCTATCTGAAAAAATATACGACTACGAAAATTTTTTTTCACAAATTTTTTATCAACAGAAATGGAATGTACACAAAAAAAATCGATTTTCATTGCCTATTTTGTGAAGAATCTAAAATATTTGGATTATTTTGTTCAAATAATCAAAAAACTGGAAAAATTTGAAAAATCACAAACATTTTTGAGGAAATTTTTTTTGGTGGAAAATCATCATAGTTCTCCACGAATTAAATGACGAAAATTATTATCCTATCAACTCATCAATTTTTTTCAAGCAAGTAACAATTAAAATTTGAATGTTACGTAATTGCATTGTATTGAAAGGAGAAACATCAAGATAATTTTTTAGTTTCCATTTTTAATTTTTTCTTAGCATTAACATTCGAAAACTTACAGTTTTTGAGAAATATCAACACCGATATGATAACATCACGTATTTGAATACTTGTAGTAAAGTCTCTACGAAGCAAAATATTTTTGATGGCTTTCGTTTCCATTTTTCATATCGATGGAAATACATTTCATTACCAATACACTGATTTTAATAAAAATCGATGGACAATTTTTTTCCGACGTAATATTATTTATTGTTTTTTCAGGTGTCTGAATGACATCATGATCTTTTCGAATTTTTCAATCTATATTCTCCAGTCGAAAACAATGATTTTACGTGTTTCATGATAATTTCCATGGTGGTGTAAAGGATTAACAAGTGTTATGCGGAGCTCTATTATCACCACCGAATTGAAATGGTTGATATTGGTGGTGAAGTTTCGCTGATTGAAACTTTTCTAATGGAAATGTAATCCCCTTCAAGAAGCTGTTCGAAGAATTAGCCCAATATCTACTGTTTTCTAGTTGTTTACGGATGATAGAACCCGCTTTTTTGACAGTTCAATTTATAGAACTATCGAATTAGTTGACTGGCGGATGAAACCTATTTGTACATTTTTCATTCATGTCATTACGAATCGAATGGGTAGTAGATCATATTTTAAGGGCCACTATCAAGATATTTCTTGATTTTCAACTTGTGAGCTAGACTTATTGCTCTCTCATTCAAATGTCATTCCATTCCACTGTGTTATTCCCATTGGGAGTGAGAATGTGTTCGGATAATTTTGAACCACCTAATTGTCTGTTTTTGATGTAATTTTGTGTTCACTCTTTCGCACTTCAAGAGGCCTTGACGTTTCACCAATATATTTTTGACCGCACGAACTAGGAATTTTATATATCTTCGTGTTTTAGGTTGTGTTAACATTAACCTCATAACATTGTACCTGTTTCTTATTCCGTTCTATCTTTGCAGAAAGTTGTAGTACATGAGGTGTAATGTTTGTTGGAGGAAGTGTACTCTGTGGAGATTGTATCTCTTCATCCACTGATTGCTCTATCATCGTAGTATAATTCATTAGCAGTTGGGAACAATTTTTTTTCCGTTAGTGACAAGTTCCCGTGGGAGGCGCAGCACGAAAAAATGTTTTTGTATAACAAGGGGGGAAATTACTACCTTTCCTCCCGAGGATGAAGTTTACAGCCTGTTGCGTAGCAGGGGGTGGTATTCATTCAAGAGAGAAAAGGCACTTCACTCCTATGTTGTACGTATGATTTTGCCGCCTTCCTGAAATACCAATTCATTTTTAAATAATGTATTTATAAAACTAACAAACGAAATTTATCAAAGAACCAAAACTGAGGAGTAGGTACATTATAGCAAGCTCCTGAAATTACGAAAATAAAGGAAACCTACAAAATAAAGAAAGAAGAATTAAAAGAGAGAAAAAAGCTGTCGACGACGAACCAACACCTACAAGCCTATGATGAACAGTCACCGTTGACCCAACTTGCTGCGCTACCAGGACTTCCCGGTAACTTCTGTGGAATCATGAACATAGCGTATTGCATTAGCTCTATTATAATATTTGCGGTTCAACTCTTATTTTCGTAATATATTTACATCTTGAAAATATATTCTTTTACTATCTTCTTCACTGATTTCCATCATTTTACGGAATAGTATAACTACTTTTCTTCGGGCATGAAGGCCGTCGTTCTTTGGAATTTCTTCCTAACGTTTCGCTAGTGCGAGTGGCCAGCTTCTTCAGAGGCTTACTCATTTCCGATGACTAAACGTTTCGATTTCTTAAGGCGTATTTATATTGATGCAGGTAGTCTGGAGGTACCTGTACGCTCTATCGAACCACCATCCCAGTCAAAAGGGAGGAGTCATATCTACCCTAACTGAACGTGCTTGAAGAATATGTGAACCAGAGCATCTAGAGCAGGAACTGGAACATCTTCAAGTGACCTTGAGGTCAAATGGATACAGTGTATCTGAGATCAACAGGGCCATGAAACTGAAGAGTTCCACGGTTCATAACAGAGAGGACCCTCAGGTAGTTGCAAATGCATATCTGCCATATATCCCGGGGATCACTGACAGAATTGGGAAACTCTTGGGGAAATATAACATAAAAACGGTTTTCAAGCCGACCAACAAGATCCAACAAAGCCTCATCAAAGACAAAAGAGACCCACTGTCAGCAGCAGGGGTTTATCGCATACCGTGAGGAGGTTTACATCGGTACCACGAAAAGATCCATGGGAACAAGTGTCAAAGAGCATGAAAGGAACTGTAGGCTGGGACAATCCGACGAATAGGCGGTGGCGGAACACGCACTGAGTGAGGGTGACCACAGGATTCTAATTGAAAATGCTAAACTGATTGCCCCCAACCAGGGTTACCATAGCCGACTGGTACGAGAGGCAATAGAGATCAAAAACATGCGGACAATTTCAACAGAAAAGAAGAAGCGTTGAGTCTAAACAGAATTTGGAATCCCATTCTGAGGAAATCGAGAATCACTAATGAAATCACGGCAGGTAGTGCGGCAACTAATAATGATGATTATTCCCCGAACCCGACAGAAGTAATGAACACTCCAGACTACCTGCATCAATATAAATACGCCTTGAGAAATCGAAACGTTCAGTCATCGGAGATGAGTAAGCCTCTGAAGAAGCTGGCTACTCGCGCTAGCGAAACGTTAGGAAGAAATTCCAAAGAGCGACGGCCTTCAAGTCCGAAAAAAAGTTGTTATAGTAATAACCTCGGCCGCGAAAGCCTTAACCATTTTGTCATTTTACAGAATTCAAGGTGTTCTATAAATAAACGGTAAAATTCATACTCATAAAATAAAATAGAATATAGTTGAGGTCGTCAATGCGTTATAAGTTATTTCATTAATTACGCACCATGATGTCACTTTTACTTCTCCTCCCTAGGGAAGAAAAATCCGACTTTGCTCCATACAATGGGGGCCAGGAAATGTATACTTTGGATAGAAGTAGGCGGAAAGAGCGTTTATCTATGTGTGATAAACGATATTTTTTATTATGTCTAGCAGACAACCGCGGATTGATAAGAAATATTTATTTTTCTACTAAAGATATCCTATTATTGTCACAAAACAAGCGTTACTCGCCCCGTTGCTGAGGAACTATACAAACAATTTGCGACTTCAAGACAACTGTTATTATCATATCATTTTATTTTGAATTGGAAGTAGGCAGCTAATGGCACTAGTGCACCGTTTTCTGTGCAGACGTACTAAATTAGCTTGTAAATATAGTGGTTTCAGATAGGTATAATGGGAATTCGAAATCAGAGAGCACGAGGCGTCAGCCAAGTCAGGCAATCCGCGAGTACACTTAACTAGCCTTATCCTGGAGTTGCGTACTCCCACCATGCTAGTGCGGTGATTTCTGGTGGTGTAGCAAAAAATACTTCGTCATCCCTCATTTTCAATGATCAACGAGACACTGGATGACAGCAAGTAGGTAAAATAATTGCTTGCTCCATGGATATAACAAGGTACACAAATTGTTAAACAATAAATTTACTGAAAATGAGGTTTTTAGGAAATGATTGAATTTATTATTACAAAGGATTTGAAACGAAAATTCGCTGAATTTGGTCTTTGGGCCTTTGAATATAGTCATGAGATGAAATTTATCAGGTCAAATGTTATAAAGATACTTTGGTAATGTTTTGAAAATACATTTGTGACAAGTCAACCAATTGATACATAGTACCCAGTGTAAAAATTCAATATTTATGTCTAGATTCGAACAATATACTAGATAATAGAAAATAGATCCATCATATAATTGACTACGAATGCGAATGCATGAGTAGCAAGTCGGGTATAAAATTTTTTCGGAAAAAAAAAATATTCTGAGTTTTATCTCTGTTCATTTGTAATTTGTTTATTGTGAACCAGTACTCAGCTCTGGCCGCTGTGGTCACCATGCTCGTTCCGAGAGTAAGACTGCTCTGGGAAGAGTTCAAAAGTGAGGAATCGTCAGCAAATGCGATACAAACATCGGAGAGCAAGTAGTGAAAGATATCATTAACGTATATAATGAATAATAGACGTCCAACAACGGAGCCCTGTGGAACACCGTGCTTTGAAATAGCTTTTTGCGACATAGATTCATTTGCCACTATAAGCTGCTGCCGATTTGTAAGGTATGACTTTATAATATTTCATTCTGTGATTGATTCTTAATGTATATAACGTACCTATCGTATAACTGTTTGATTTTTTCTCTCGTAAAAGAATGGTATTTCTTTTCATTCGATTTGGAGAAAAAAAGACTAAAAATAGTTTCTCGAAGAAGTACTTGTTTAGGTGTGCATTTTATTTCTTCTTGCGAGTATATTTCATCTGTTTATGATAGACAAATCAATCAAAGATGATTTGTAGGTATTGAAGTATTATCCTTTCTTGTAGAAGTTTTACAACCCATTTCACAATTATTTGGAGAAAAATTGCGAATTTTCAATTCTGATATTCACACAAAAAAACATGTTTTAGAACGGTCATTTTTCTCCTCTCCTCTGGATCTGTCAGTATATCTAACTTCACAACATTTTAGCATTTGCGTGTATATTCGAAGTGCTATATTTCAACGGTAAAATGTAGTATTTTCGTGCAATTTGCCACACTCCAGACGTACTAAATCTCATGAGGTTTTTCCATTCCAGTTACGTTTCAACAAATTGAAATTATTTTTTCACACGGCTCTCGGCTGATAATTACAGCCGCGAAACCTAAATAAATCTGAGTTACCGAACCCGAACGTCATGTATCTTTCCCGGGAATATTAACGATGTGGGGATAGCCACGCCAACAGTATGCTCTAATCCGGTTTTTATTCCAGTATCAGTTGCAGTGAATTGCAGGGTGTAGAATCTGCTCGTATTTTCCGAACCTAATTGGAGGCGTGTAGTTGACGAGACCTCAATTGGAGTTGGATTCACAGAGACCCCATTCAAGCCGTAAAAAACACCTCGATACCGCATAAACTTCCAGCGTGAAATTGAACGTTCGCTCCAATTCACCGCAAAGTCTAGTTGGCGAGTTTTCGACTAATTTTTCATTACATAAAACAGACGAGGGTGTAATTATTAGATTGGGGGTATCAATTAAAATGAATGAAAACGAATGGAACGAGTCAACTGCGAAAGCAGCGCCTTCGGCGATTTCAATGAAAAGGATTTAATTGAAGGACTACGCGTTTAAACAAAGTGTTCGTTAATGGGCGTTCGGCAACCGCCCGTATTTCAGTTTGACGGACTTTTCGTTGTCGAGTTCTTGTCTGATTTCTATCAACTTCATAGTTGTGGAAAAGATCAACATTCACAGATAGGGTTTCGAGTAACTTTTCCATCCGAGTCAATGTTTGTACTGGATAATCCGGTCCTTTTCGGAGTCACAGAAGTGGATGATTGAAATGTGTATAACAGAATAAAACTCAATTCGAAAATTGATTGAATACGGACCGGAATTTGAAACCGAATTACTTGAGAGGGTGTATGTGTAGATTAATGAGCAGCAATGATTATGGTCGCCGATACAAAAAATGTTAGGGGGGCACATTCTTTTGAAATCAAAGGAATGCATTAAATCCTTCCGACCGATACTTACGAGTGTGGTTCGAAAAACATTGCATAATTAGTTCGAAATCGTGTGTTATGCAGGTGAGGGGCGCGATCCATCTTGGATTGAAGGAACGAAAAATTGTTTTTTTCGATTTGAAGAGGATGAAACTCTGAACAAGTTTTGTATTCATACTTTTTTCATAAGTCTAACGGGTGGCGAGTTACAATGGACGTTTTTTAAAAAAATCGTCCAACTCAATCTTTTTACAGTGAATTCTGTAAAAAAAAGGATTTTTGGGGTTTGCTATGTGTATAACTCACAATATAAGGTAGTGCAACAACTACCCGCAAAGTATTTTGGTCCGATGTGGACTTCGTCTGTTATTAATTAATTGGAATAAAGTCGTAGAAATGGACAAAGTACATATCCAACAAAAAAACTCTGCAGGTCGGACTATGATGCAATAGAGTAGATATTACTACCACTAAATTTCATGAATGCTTTTGAGCCCACTATAATATTTCAAAATTCCGCAACAAATGTTTGAATATCATTGTTTTGTAGTGGATAGATTCTTTCTTCGTAGTTGTTTCCTAGATTAATAATTTTTTTCCAGATTGTGGTAGATTAGGATCCTAAAAAATTCACAACAGAATTCGACAAATTTCAACAATGTTAATAGTGAGTGTTCGATTTATCCTGCGAGTTTGTCTTATCATGAGGCTTCCCTTATATATGAATTGTTAACATGGTGAATATACATTGTATAAAACGTGGAGTAATACTGATTATGGAATATGTTATAAGGTTACGGACCCTGATGAAAAAAACAAATGTTCGACCTAGGGGGGGGGGGGGGTTGCGCGAGATCCGTATCTTGGATTAAAGGCACGAAAATATGTTTTTTTTTCAATTTAATGACTACAGTTCGAACATTCACAAAAAAGACATGTATTCATTATTGGATTACTTTCCCATTGTTGAATTCATAATTAGAAAAAATATAGAATAATTACTTGATTTCTACTTTTATCAGATATCAATATAATTCATTTTCTAAGCGCACATCTTTTAAATTCTGTTCGTTAGACCCCCAAGTATCATACCTTTTCGTAATCAGCTCGTTACGAAATATCAAAAACTGACACCAAACACAGGGTGTTGCATTTAAAAAAATACCGATGACGTCATCACATTAAATGTACAATATTAAAATCAAAAATCGAGTGTTTCAGATTTATGTAAAAAGACCTTTGGTTTTGGAAATATCGAATTTATACCATACTTTGCGGACTCACTGTATATTTGCCCCTATCTGAGTTGAACTAACATTTTCTTCATATCTTCGACTGAGGTTGCAATTCTCATAAAATAATGTAACGCTTGTGGCCATAATAACGCCGTTGGAGGTGTTCATCTAAGAGAACAGCATTTGAAGTTTAATATAGGCTAACTATTTCATGAATATTCGAACATGATGAATTTCATTAAGGAACATCAAGTTTACACGTTATGCTCAGAATGTAAATTCTCCGTTTTCTATTCATTCCTGGGCAGCTAATTATAATTTGTTGGAAATTGAAGTTCTATAGACGAGAAAAATATTACAGTCATTCGTAGACAGTAAAATATTTTGTCGACGACGATTGTATAAAATATTCATAATGCATGTATTTTTTCAAGAATTACGATATACATTAATCACTAGTGTATTGAAGAAACACATGAATTATGAATATTTTTTATATTTTGGTTGAATTTTTTGATATTATTGATATTTCTCAAGTATTCGAACAGACTGTTATAAATTTGGATTTTGATAAAGAATGACGATTTTCATTCCCATATCGCTTTTTAAATGTATGGTTTATACAATAGTAATGGACAAACTACTCGCTTATAATGGCTATTATTCTCTTCGGTCATCTAGGCCACTCGCCTGCGGCTAGTAGCCGTAAATTTCACCTCATGAATAATAGCCAGCATTATACGCTCGTTGAATAATATATTCATATTCACAACCCTTCGAAAATTTGCGTACGAAACACCCAATGATAGTCTTTTTTTATGCCATCCGGAGACAAAAATATGGTAGTATAGAGTAAAAAATTCTAAGAAATGAATTGGTTTTTGCATCTCTCTAGCTGTTGCAGAACACAACTTTAAAATTTCTAAAACTCAAAAAACCTGTTTTTTGCTTTTTCAAAAGAAACGAAGCATCCTCTATATGAAAGTTTCATTAGTGAGTTGTAAACAATGAAAAGTCCTATCAAATTGGATCAACTGGATCGAGATCCGTCGTGTATTTTTCAAAAAAATCGTAAAATACGTTGAGAATTTGCGTTTTTTGTTTTTGCGAATCGATTTGAATTTGGTGTACAGTTAGCCTTCGTTGAGTAGAAAAAACGCATCTTCGGAGAATTTTGAGAACTAAAAAGTCCTTCGTGGAATTGGCCATTACCCAGCCATGGCAAAACCTACAGAATTTATTCAGGGATTGAAGTATTCCTAAGATAGAGAACTGATATGACATTTCCACTGGAACTAATTTTCTTGACTCATAACGTGAAAACGATTCAGTATAAAGGAAATTTTCTTCAACTTTTCTTGCTATATTTCTTCTTGGATTCGAAATGGATACACATCCAACGCATATTTGAATGTACTTCAATCCTCCTTCGATATCTTTCAAAAAGTAAGTACTTTAGTCAGTTTCCCTCAAAACAAACCAAATGGTCATCGTCTCTCAACAGCTCATTCAACGTACCCCGACAATTTTTTCAATATAATGCAACCATTATTATTAACGTACATGCTCCCGCTTAGTTCATCCAGTTCAGCCCTGACACGTTGAAAAAATATCCAAAGATTTTGTGAGAGTCGGATTATATTCCAATAATTGAATCATTTTACTTTTTCCCTGCTTATAAAAACATGATAGTGTCGCAGCCGATCGCATCATGACAAAAAAAGTAATATTTCACATTTGGATAAAAAAAAACTGTGATGAAGCTGATACTGATGAACTAGCGGGAGCATATACAAGATGCATTATATTGCAAAAATTCGCGGGGTTTATTGAATGAGCTCCGATATGAGTTGTTCAACATCCAAAGCGACTTTTCAATTGGACAGTTGCAGATATGGAATAGAAATCCCGCCGTCGTAATTGACTGAGTCTGGAAGATTTCTAATGGTACTCTAGTTCCCATATGATTTCTGCTTATATTGCAAAAAAACTACATGTCGCTGCAAAAGGCTGAAAATGCAGTTGTAGAACACATGGGCTGATATAAACATGTGTTTGTTCAGGGTGTGATGATGAGAACTGACAAAATTATGAAAATAATACGGGCTTAAATGAAATATCTGACATTGAGATGGCTTTTGAAATGTATCAATGAAACATGGAAATATCAATATGTTCAGAATAAAACGAATAAAGTTACCTCTGTTTTGATACTGACGAATCCTGATCATAACAACATTAATAGACGATGACTATTTTGTTTTTTTTTTCGTGAGAAACTAATAGCAGTACTCACTTAATCAAAATTATCGAAGAGTCCTTCAAATTTAATCGATAAATTTTCATTTTCCACAAAAACTTTTTCATTTGGCAAAAGTATGAAAACAAACCGATTGATAAAATCACGAGTCCGTAGGACGAGTGATTTTATCTAATCCGGTTTGTTTGAATGCTTTTGCCTCAAAATAAAAAAGTTTGAGTGTTTCGAAAATGGAAATTTATCTTATTAAATTTGAAGACCGAGTTGTATTTGGAGAGATTATTTTTTGAACAGATAGAAGGAAGAACAATTTAATTGATCAGTATTTCATTTACATAAAGAAAAATAGGTGAAAATTTTACAAATTTGAAATGTCAAACGACGATGTGCCATCTATGATCCAGAAGAGATATGATGCTTACTTGCATTGCAAATGATAATGCTTGCTGACGATACCAAGAGATGGCGGCACATCTCTCATCGAACAAGGTTGATAATTGAAAATTTCTTATGAAATGAAAATCGCGCCAGAAGGAACATAAAATCATTCGTTATGTCCTTGTATCAAAATCTTCATACAACGGTTTCTTCTCATACCACAAGAAATTAATTGTATTTAATAAAAACTAATTGTTCGCCATCTTCATTTGAGTTCAGGAAACCTTAAATATTTGAATCGGTCGTTCGCTATATCTGTCATAAAGTTGGGGTTATGCGCTATTTACGTATTTGAGTGTTCATTGAAATGTGTTGTTATTATTATGCTGAAAAAGTGACAAGAGAATGACTATTAATAATAAGGTAACTCTTCATTCATGATAATTTATACAAATATGAGTCAGTTCAATAGAATCAACGCGGTAAACCGTATAGTTTTGACAGTTCAAAGGTAAACAACGTTTTATCGAAACAATCGAAAGGACCAGGCAGTTTTATCGGTATAATACCCAATGATTGGCTAGAATCTAGAAAAACCATAGAATAACTCGCTACTATTGGTTGAAATGCCAAAAACGTCACATTTTGACAAGTGAAAAAAATAATCAAAGGAGAATTGGAGTAAATTCAAATATGTGTTAAATGTGTATTCACTCTGAATCCAAGGAGTTTTGTCGCAAAAAAAATTTGAAAATGGGATTTATATGGAATATTTTTCACGTTATGATGCGAGGAAACCAGTTCTAGTGGAAATGACATGTCAGTTCCCTATTTCAAAAAGACTTTGAGTTCTGAATTAACTCTGTAGGTTTCACCATGCCATGATTCCCTTGAAAAATACCCATATAGAATGTTAGTTTTCTTTTTTGAAAGCTATGAACCGATTTTTTGTTTCAGGAATTATTGAGGTTATGTTCTGCATCAGCTAGAGAGATGCCAAAAAACGCCATTTCTTAGAATATTGCACTACATACTACCATATTTTTTGTTTTCGGGTACTCAGCACCAAAAAAGTAAGTTTTTTCTAGAACTACTGGACTATATCTATTAGCTTCTTTCTGATTAAGAGAAAGAAGAGGTCGTTAAAGAACTCTTCGAACCTCACTATATAATAATTCAGGATGGATTCAGATTCCTGCTAATCATGATACTCTCACATGATATAATAACGTAACAGAGTTGAACAAATTCACTACTTTCGTGAATTGAATTCACATGTCATAATCCACGCGAAAAAATGAATTGAAATTATGTATTGAGAATTCATCACAAAAATATGGATTAAAGAGAGAGAAATGATGGCATCTGTGTGAAATCAATTCTATTGTCATTCAATTTACTCAATGATTTTTTGGCAACTTTTCTTTGATTTGTCAATCTCGTATATATTGCATTGAATTTATGAAATTATGTGAAGATAGTCGTTGTGTGGTACGTAACAATCAGACAAACACAATTTGTTACTGAACTTTCAGAAAGTATATAGGACCAAACTGCTTGAACCCCTGATATGATCCTCTATTTCATATTGAGTTGCGCGATTTTCATAATCTGGTATTCTGAACAAGCGAGAAGAGTCTCACGTACGAATTTATAGCCCCGAAAAGGATATTCATTTTCAGAGCACGTTCCAGCCAAAAATATACCACTCCTTATCCTAATATATTCCTGATAACATTTAATTGATGTCGAGAAAAAACAAGTGCGTATTCTGTTAATTGACGCCTCTGGAGTATCCGTCCCAACTTTGGCTTCATTCCGGAAATGTACGTACTTGCGAACTAATAAAAAGTAAAGTGGTCCAAGAGTTGGAAAACACATAACACGTAAAGACAAACGACCGCATTTTTTTAAATTAGCAAGAAGTCGCATTCGAGCGACATCAAGTTTTAATGTTCATCCTGCGCTTTAAAGAATGTCACGGCTCCCGGGTTTTTGTACAACTTTTTCTTTTGAAGTGAACGGAGGACAGAATGCAAGGAAGCCCCCTTTTTGTACTCCAGAACAAAAACTCCACTTCTCAGAGAAGTTTTTCAAGGAGTGGGAATTGAGAAGAGGACTTGTTTACTTGGATAAATAATAAGTGCGGGGTTGATTTGAGTCAAGATCTGTTCGTCGCGTCGGTGTCCATGTTTCTTGTTGTATTTTTATCAGTTCTAGAATAATATATCGCATATTTCGTGAGAAAAGAGTTCTGAGTAATATTTGCAATGGGAAAAATTATAAAATAATCGTGTCAGATGTAGCTACCACATATTCAATAACAAATATAGAAGATATGAGTATGATCTGAGTGATGCAAAACAAGAACTGAATAGTTAATAGAATGTATAAAAATGTGACACGATAGACAAACGATTTTAGGAGGATATGATAACATGCAGTCATACTGAAGTACTATTATATCAGCCCAGTTAGATAGTGCGTCACATAACTGCCCAAAATAAAAGCATTTTTTATCTGGGTTCATATATGAGATCATTACTGTGCTTTTGTATCAGTGTTGTTCTCAAATGAGACGCATTCGAAAATCATTTTCAATCGCACGCGCCTTTAGATGGTCATGATGGAAGGCGCCGTGGTTGAGTTTTTGTTGATTATTATTTCAACCAGTTTTTTGAAGATAGCATCAGTACTGTTTGATAAATTTCGTTACAGCGAGAATGTCTGATTCTAGAAAAATGAAGAGAAAAAAAAACAGTTGGGAATCGGCTTAATATTGACAACTCTTAGGCTTCAATAGATAGGCCACAAAATTATTCCTACTCCAGAGCTGGCTCTGGCAGTCTGTTTAGCGATTCTGGAAATAGCGGACCTAAGAGATAACATTCAAGAATCGAAGTTTCGTTGAAAAATCTTTCGAAAATCTACTGACAGTGATAACAAATATCATTTTTGCCTAGCAAGAGAAATTACTTAGGAAGTGATTGCATAGATACTCTTTGCAAACACTAAAGGTACAACACTAAGAATCTGAAATTATCAGGTAATTTTGAAAAAACAATTTTCAATCCAGCTAACTCTTCAACATTGTGGTATTGAGCCAACAGTAACTCTCGTGTTCTTAATTTATTGATATCAATCAGAAGTCGATACATCAGGTAACCTCATCGAGAAGTCAAAATGAGATTATTTCAGGTCTTCACAAAAATAGTGGGAATCCTGGTGGAATTGATGCCATTGACCATATTGAGGTTTCGAAGCCAGAAGAGAATCAGAATTCCTATATCAATACCACAGTTTGCTATCACGACAAGTTGTGGATCACAACAAAATATTCATAGTAGAAGTATTTTGTGGCGAACTTAGGTCTTTGAATGATGCAAGATTACTGAGATCTGCACTTTTCGCAAATAACATAGGAAAAGAAAATCAAATCCCAATTTGGATAGTACTATTGCAACATTTTCTGACATCTGATTATCAAGTGAGGGCAAGAAAGCTTTTCAATAAACGATTCTCATCTGAAAGGTTTTTTTTTTTCATCGAATACGCCTGTGGACCTTGCAGAAGGCTTAAGAAACACGAATATGTTGATTTCGAATGCTATTCTCAAATTCCAAAATGGGTCTGTTTTTTAGAAAAGACTTGTCCGAATAACAATATGAACTTAATCGAAGATCGGGAAGAGAATGATGACTTTCTATAGATATCAATTACTGTAACACCGAACTGATATTTACTCCACGTATATTTTCATAACAAGGTTGATATCTTCAGAAGAACATTCCAAACAAGTCTTTACTTTTATACCAAAGGTCACCTATTATTGCTCGCGAAATGAAACTTTGATTTGAACTTCATAACAATTATTATCTAAATAGACAACACATGGATCAAAACTAGACACTTTTCTTATACGTTATTTCAAACAAAATCACATTCCACTAACAGCATTGCATATAGAAGTAAAATAGTAGGAACTCAAACTGATGAATCCAAAAACTAAAACTAAGTATGAACTATTCTTCATCCATTTTGCTCTCTAGATATTTCACAAGAATTGAAGTTTTTCATTATCAATGTCATGATTATCTTTCTTTCGATGGAACATTTATAATAATGATAAAGTGTCTTTATTACAGTTGGAGTTCAGTCAGACTGCTTTTACACCTTTATTTTCCCTTCATGTCTTTTTCAACGTCTCTTAAATTATTCCATTATCAGTTCAGCACATTCCTTCTTTATCTGTTTCTCACCAAAAACTTTTTTTATTTTGAAGGGAAGGCTTCATCAGTTTTTCGTAATTGATAGTTTCCTTCCCTTGAGTATCTATTGAATTTCCCTCAGTTACCATAATTTCTGATGCATTTCTTTAAGATTCTTTGAAATTGATCAAAAGTATATTTTGATGATCTCCAACAATGTCATCAATTAGCTCGTGCTGCCAGTTCTATTTTTTGTGTCTTTCGCCTTGAAGTAACTTCTTATTCACCCCTTCCATTTATTTTTTAACATTTTGGCATCCACTGCAAAACCAGAACGGGTAGTCTTGATTTTGCGATATGAATTCATTCTATTATTGAAAATACAAATTCTTATCCCATTTACCACCATGGCATCTTTTAACCGCAACCGATATAGCAATAGTGTGCAATTAAATTTTTGCCACTTTGTATATAGTATAGTTTGTGAAAGGTTTTCACTCTAATCCATTCATTTCGTTCAATAAGACGCAACTCATGAGGTACAAGATCAAATTATTCTTTTCCATCACGAATTACAGCACAAAAAAAATAATTTCAAGTTTAATTTGAAAACATATTGCTGAATTCTTGGGAGGAGTCTAATGGGAAGATTTTCGATTCGCCTTTGAAAACCCCACTGTGTATAGTACAAATTATTATATAATTGTTTCAAATTATTCAAATCATAATTCATTAGGAAAGCGTTTCCAAAATGTTATAACTAATCGGGAAAGTGTATGTAACTTCAATGACAGTTATATATCGTGTTCTCGAAGGGGAAACAATCAATTGAATGAAGACTGTTTCTGTCCGAAGTTCTCGTGTCATCAGTTAAAAATGGTTATAATTATTCATTAAATAAAATAAATATTCCAAGCTCTCAAGATGGACCACTTAAAAAAATTTAACTATGCCTAAAGTAAATATCAACTGTCTACGACACAGTGTCCGAAAAACAACTACTTTTCTGGCAAAACCTTAAGGGAAAATGTCTCATGTGAAAAATGCTCCCTTGTGCTATTTGCCAGGCGAGTAGTTGTTTTTGCTAAATATAAATCCACCAACCAAATTTGTAACTAGTAGAGAATGGCCTCAACGTTTCATTCGAGTTTCTAAAACTGTTGATGGATCGCAAGCCAACAGCTAACATTCGGCAGTTTTACAGGTAGCTCTCACCGACTAGGTTGTGAAGTTTTTATTTGGCCTCCACGAGGTCTAAGCGATATGAATTTACTTTCCTACCACGTTATTTGCTCGTTGTTCGATTGAAACTTTCTAAAGGTTTGATAGGTAGGTGACGAAAAAAGTGTTTTATGAGAAACCGACGACTTTCAAGTTGTTGTCCATTCCAATAACTAATGATCAATTCTGCCTTTTCTATCAATACAAACACCTGCGGGAATATCTTCTGTGCTGAAACCTGCACTGGCGGCTATGTGTATAATTCAATGCTACCCAGTGGTATTTGCCAAAGGTGCAGTTGTTTGAATTACTCAAACTATTGGTGTTTTGCCAGCCTAACTCCATGTGCAAACTCAGCGAATTCATTCACGATCTTTTGTCCTTTGTGTTTCACTTCGACCCTCATATTTTGTCACCGATCTGAATAACACAGTATCTGCCATATTCTTCCCAATAAACTATTTCAACTTATTCTGGTGTTCCTCCATCACTTCTAGAAATGTGAGAAATTCCGATAAATTTGAATAATTCATCTCTGCAGTTCATAAAAGGAGTTTGTTCCTCGAAGCGTAAATATTTTCTGTTCATCGTCCTTTCTTATTGGGATTATTATAATTTTCCATGAAAAGTATTCATGAGAAAATGATTATTTCTTTTGAGCCTTTGAATATCTCGAAGATATTACGGAATCCGGAAAAGGTTCAGTATGTCTGAAAAGGAGAATGGATGAAAGGATGTTGGATATATTCAGTTTCTCATTTCGATCTATTTTCATTCACTCAATGAAACTTGAGAAAAGATAGAATGTGTATACCTACGGAAGGTACTTTCGTAATTCAAAGAAAAACCACTAAATAGGTAGCGAACGTCGGCAGTTTCTTCGTATGGCATGGGCGACGTGGTATAATTTTAAGGTCTAATCATTATTTTTATGTGGAAGATTTTTAGGGTATCAACAAGTTCAATTATCAGACCCGGGCTTTATTCTTTTATGTAGTGTTCGAATTGACTTTGCATAGACTATATTGACTGCGATCTGTGAATGGGCAGTGTTGCCAGCTCTGGTAGTGTATTACCGATCCGACTATTCTCATGGGTATTTGACTACTGGGTGATTACGAGGGATTACGAGGGATTTTATTTATTTTCGTAAAATGACCAAAATAAATCTTCAACTCGATTTCTGCTGGAACTTTACTTTGAATGAGGAAATAAAAATTCCTACAATATTCAATACAAACTCATAACGCTTTCTCGAGTTACTACTTCTTTTATATTCTATAAACAAGATCCACGAATCATGCATTTTATGGGTTATTTCCACCTTTTCTATTAGTAGTCCAGTCGGCAGGTCGTGGAAAAGGAGTGTTCCCAGGTTAATGAAATTTCAGTATGTTGTTTACACATATTTAGTAATGTCAAATCTAAGTTTTCGACCTCGAGGAAGTTATGGAAAATTTTTGGTGTCCGAAAAACCGCGAAACTTTTGGACTCAACCCCATACAAAATATTGATGCAATACAGATTTTCCGAGTTTTTACGGGAATATTCCCCACTTTCCAAAGGTGCTCGCGTGCGGAACAATGTATTTTCTTTAGTACTCTTCAAAAACTACCTGTAACCAAAAATATTTCTATTGGACTTAGCTTCAGGTTTTTATAGCATTTCGACTAGGGCGCCTGTATAAATATTCGTTTTCCTCTTCTCTATAAACATTTGTTAGGATACGAGAACGACCATCATCAGTCATCGGAGGAGAATCGAACGATTTTATTATCATATAGAGCTCAATCAATACGTTGTGAAACTATTTCATGTAATCCTGGCCAGAATAGCAGAATTGGACTCCGTATCCTGTCGTAGCAGTACTCGTAGAAAACACAATCCATGGCAACTATCTCATGTTTGAAAATGCTTGTTGTGATGAAATCCGACTTATTACGCTTCGAATTCATTGCTAGAATACGAGAACGACCATCATTAGTCATCGGAGGAAAATCGAACAATTTCATTATCATATAGAACTCAATAACTACGTTGTAAAACTATTTCATGTAATCCTGGCCAGAATAGCAGAATTGGACTCCGAACTATCGTGGCAGTACTCGTAGAAAACAAAATCCATGGCAACTACTCATGTCTGAAAATGCTTGTTTTGATGAAATCCGACTTGTTACGCTTCGAATTCATTGCTTGGATAAGACATCGGCCATCATTTCCCGTCGAAGAAAAATCGAACAACGGTATCCTGCCGGACTCCGAATAATATGTAGTAAAACTTTTACGATTCTCATCTTTGTAGCACGAATAGTATTATTTATTGCGTGCACGGTTAATGTTTGCGAGTCTGTATTGTGATTGTGGTTAGGGGCACTCGTGGACTATATTTATGTTATGATGTTATTTGATTATTCAGCAGCAGTGAATACTGCAACTCATGTTTTCAATCATTACCTTCGAGCTGTGTAGCATGTTACAGAATACTGAAAATTTTCTCAGATCGATGAGCAAATGCCAACAACATGACTTTGTCTAGGTTTGATTTATTCAAAAATGAAAAATCTTCTCCGTCACTAGTCAAAATGAAGCAACGCAATCTAATATGAAATATAAGTTTCTTTAATAAATATGAGGTATATAAGTTAAAATATTTAAGGTGAACACGTTCACCTGAAAAATTTCTGTATAACTTCTACAAAAAAGGTTCGAAGGTTTCGAGGAAGTGATTCTTGGCTTTTTCTACTCCAAGTCAATGCAAAAATAATTCAAAACTTCTTAAGATGTAAAATTAGATATTAAGCAAACTATCTCTATTGATATGTGTAAATCATCATAGATGTTTAAATCATTCACAAAAAAAGACAAAAATAACTTTCTCAAAACTTCCTTATTCCCAATATGAACAAGTGAAAAGTATTTTCATTTATGAAAAATCACGAATGATGCATAGGGAAGATTCGTATCTGGAAAGAATCCAATACTATAGTATTGTTCTGTCAGTTTTCAGTGGGGAATAAAAGATGCGGTAGGAGCTCGAGCACATCAAATTTTACGATTATTTCCGTTTTAAAATAATCTTGACTCCTAATCCGAGAATGCCTAGAAAATGGCAAATCTCCATTTTTGTTCCCAAATCGCCACATTCTATGGACGGTGAATTAAAAAACGACATATTTTGACATTCACTAATAATTCAGTGGCGTGCGTGGTACTTTCATAAATCTTTTTTTTTTTTCGGTGATACCAAAGTTGAGTTATCGGATTTTTTTCTCCACCAACGGATCAGAAAATTTATAAAACTATAATAAGAAATGAACTTTTATAAAAATATAAAGTTTTATATAGTATCAATATGTTAACACCGCTCCCTCAATTAGTTTTCCGATATTCCAATGAAACTTTGTAAAGTAATTAGAAATTATTTTCCACTAGAAACGTGAAATTTTGAATCGGTAATTCACAGTATTGGTTTCTTCCAGAGTATGAATCTTTCATGTACTTTATTCTTGATATTGCGTGCAAATATATCTTGGCCTAGGAAATAATTCTTCCACAAAGTCGCTTACCATATACTCCCTTGTAAAATTTTATATTTTCCATTCGGCGCATTTCCATATGCCCAACAGTACTCCAAAGTACAGCTTATCCAATCCGTCTTGGCACAGGAATTATGAAATTTATGCCCATCAATCTCTGTGAAGTATACTAAGATAGAAAAACACCTATTATATGTGTTAACTGTGAAATTTATCCCTAGGTGTTTTTTACTCTGTCATGGTCTACACTACCAGTGTGCAACTGAAAAAGTATCTGAGTTCGTGCCAAGATGTATTGGATAAGCTGCACTAAGTTACATTTTAAACAAGGGAAGTATGGAAAGTAATATATACGGTAACTTTTTTTTCATTTATTTTTTACGGTTGCTATTTCAACTGGAGGAAAACCCAGACGAACCCATAGTGCTACCAGGTCGGTTGGTGTTTTCGATCAATATATTCCATCTACTAGGAATGCTATTTTTTTCAAAATAAATGGTTCATTTGCCTATCGAACCAAAACCGCGATGCAGCCTGAAAAATTTTGCCCTGACCGCCGTTGAACCAGCAGCAATAAAAAAGCCTCATCGAATATACAACGTCGCATACCGATAAACCACCGGCCGTAAATAGGCTTAGTATTCTGTTTATTTATTTTTATTTATTCATTTCTCACACTGTTCAACAGGTTGCCCCTTTCACAGAACAGGGAAAAACCACAAATATATGCTGTCTAGTTATACACAGAAAGAAGAGATATAATATGAGTTATTTCACAGTTAAAAAAGTATATGTTCTAAGACACTCAGTTATATGCGCTACTCATCTTATACAGAGGTTTTTATAAATGTTGGTTCGTGAAAAATCTACACACAATTTCTGGATGATAGACTCGGGACAAAAAAAAATTAATTTCTCTTTAGAATTACAAATCTGCACATTCATTTGCATTGTTAACAGTCTTACAACACATAGGAAGTGAGAGAAATTGAAAGATCATTGCTACGATTTAGCTGGAACTAACTCGACATCCTAGCCAAAAACTGAAAATCAGGCCATAGCATTTGAGAGGAGTTTCGAGTGAAAACAATAGGTACAGTCTCTGTCTGTCGAAGCTTTATTCATTCTAAGTTTTTCGGAAACGGGTGGCGTCGGAAGAAGTATCGAGTATGATTACCTCGGGAATTTCGATAATGTCTGTCTCTTCTTGGTAACCACCCAAAAAATAGGGCAAAAAAATGTTGCTGTTCGTCACTAATTTTGAATACCTAAGGTACTCAACTTTCGCATCGGTTATAATATCAATGTATTTTTATTATTCTGAAAGAATTTTTAGTTTTTATTGTCTTCAAATCAAGATAAATTTCAATTACACATTATCGTTGATGAACTTACGAGAACAATTATCCGTCTCATCACTTCCGTCAGTGCAGTCCTTCACGCCATCACAGTGCTTCGCTTCTGCTATGCATTCTCCGTTGATACATTGGAATTGTGTTTTTCTACAAGATGAAAGTGTGCTCCAAGAAGATGTTAACAATATCATGATGCTGAACAATTCCAGTAACCTGTGGAAATAGGAAGTGTATCAGATATTATTTGAAAAAAATTGATTAACTGAAGTGATATTCAAATCCAACAAATCTTTTTTTCATATTCGCCAAAAATACGTCTTTCATATGGAAATCAAACGAACTTTCCTTCCTGTGACCAACCAACGATTTTTAAAAAAGTTTACAATTCATTGGTTTTTGAAATCGATGCTCTTTCGAATTCCATGGCTGTTCTACCATGTTGCCCTTGGTATATCTGAGAAAAACCCTATAATGAACTCATCTTAGTGACTCATTCAAAATAATAGTATATTATGCAACGATCGTGTAATGATGGTTATTAATACATGAGCATAAACCGGGATACGAAACGAGCCGAAGGTGAGTTTCGTATGGTTTATGCGAGTGTATTAATAACCATCACATGAGAGTTGCATACGGTATTTTATCTACACCCAATAAATAATGAAGAACTAAAAATATTATATTATTAGGTATTTATATTGAACACAATAATAGAAGGTAATCAATCGTATTTCTTTGAAATATTCTACAAAATTATAATTAATGGTACAACCACGGAAAATACAATGAGAAATGAAAAAAAAACTCTGCCGAGGTCAGGATTTGAGCCCGGACAGTTGTGATCACTGCTCTCGCTAATGACCACTCGGCCATGTGAGCTCATTTGGTTTGATCGAAAATAAAAACTTATGTGTTGCATTTGTCAAATGAAAAAGATAATCCTTTCGATTGTATTTTTTTCTTGTCTGAGACATCTGTGGAGGAGTCGCTGGTAATTCTTCTTTTTCACTGCTATAAGACATTTTCATTCGATTATCGAAAATTGACTGAATTCTTCAAAAATTCAATACCTACTGATTTTGACTTGACAAACGTCAAAATGCAAAGCTTGCACATCATGCTTGATTGAAAAATAATGGGTTTCTATTGGTTGAAAATCTGTATCGTGATGAAAATCTGTATCGTAATGGATTTCATTGTAAAACGGGTTGTGGGCATATAAGTGTATTATTAGAGTTTGGGTGTAGATGAAACTAATTATGGAACATCCTCGAGTAAAATACCTCGGAAATTGAATACCTTTTCTATAGATTTTTCTGACAGTTTTTTTTAAGAAAGTCCACCATACTGATCTTTGAATATTTTTCAATATATTCGTGCTCACTCCACCAAAATTAATGGAGTTATTCATTATCTGCAAATAACCAAACCATATATTTCAATAAAATCCGTACGCTGCCCCAGATGAGGCTTTCATCTTCGCTCCTGATTGAAGTGGGGAGTTTCCTCAGTTCAGTTGCTTCGTAGCAATCGACGATTGATTTCGTATACTTAAATATTCGAGTATCAAATCTCTTCAAAAGAAGTAATCGTGTATTGCAACATTTGCCTCGACGGTTGTATCTGTCTGTACTCTGAAAACTATTACCGAGAAGATCAAAAGATTCTGATATGATGTATTTGAAACCAGTCAATCACTTATAAAGCAAATTTCTTTATGGCCTCTATTCGTCACCTAATGATTGCCCTTGGTACGTTTTTAATGTTTATCATACCAAATCAAATGCATTCAATGAAAATATTCAGCTCCCGAAATCATTATTTTGAGTGATTTCATCGACCGTAGCCATACTGTCCTAGAAGGATTGGTGCGGTATCCGCAACACGTGATCCCGACATAAGCAGTCGATATGAATACACTCCGCCTCTTTCGCAACACTTATCTCGATTCATATCAAACTGACGGCCTTGGTATGTTCATCCTTATGAACGATCAATCGGTCACACCAGAATCCAGAATCAGGAGCTTAATCAGAGTATGTTAAAGGAGAGAAAACATGAGACGAACAAATCAAATCTACTTAATCAAATAAAATCGAATCATTTTTTTATTTCCATTAGTACAATTAGTATATGGAAAGTTGGGTGTACGACTTTCCGTATGACTTTATAATGAAATTTCATAATGATTAGCCTTGGTGAAATTCATTTATATTATAAAAAACATGTATGATGAGAAGGGATTTCAATTTTTGCTTGAATATTTTAATAATATTCAGACCTGTTATTGTGGTAAAGAGACATCTATGTATTATGGTACCTGTATGAAAAATATTATACCGGTTTATATTTATTATTAAGTTTGGTAAAATGGTCGAATATTTATTTCGGAAATCGTAGTCGTGAATGTCAGAATGAGTTACTAAGATATTTTTGTTTTTGAAGATCATCAAGCTAACTTTGGATATTTATAGTTTGGTAACTGTCATGATTCTTAGATCATTGAAGTACTGCCTACACGAGTCATATTTCTTAAAATCACATAAGCAACGAATAGCTTGTTTTTGGAGAAAAAATGTGCCTTCAGCGAATCTATACTGAAGAATACTGGAAAAATAGCTGAAATATAAGATTTTTCCAGGTGTGAACCCAATGTTTCTTCTGAAAGTCAAGATTGCAAAAATTGCTTCAGAGAGTCTTTTATTTTGTTCTAATATGTGGTGATTCAACTTCAAGTTACAGTATACCTCCATCCCCAGTAATTTAAAATGTTCTACACTTGTTATCGTTGCCTTGTTTCGATATTGAACTCTGTTGACATTTGATAAGGATGGAATAACATACAATGTGTTTTATTCTGATTGAGTAATAAGTTATTGAACGAGAACCAGACGGTAAGGTCATTCAAAATGTTAGCAATATGTTGTGGAGATAGAGTCGAATTCTATAATTATGTTTCTGTCATCAGCAAATAAAGAAAAACTGAGTTGAGGAAAATTGCTAACCAAGGCATTTATACAAATTAGAAACAATATCAGGCCTAGAATTGATCCTTGTGGTAATCCACATTAAACATTGTCTGTTTCTGTTTTAATTCTTTTCGACTCCTCTCCATGAGAGTCTTGTAATACAACGTTTATTCTTCAATTCTCTAGATATGATTGAAACCATGTATAACTTATACCTCTGAACCCATTAAGATTGAGTTTACAGAGAAGAATTTTTTAAATTTACGCAGTCAAACGCTTCGCTGAGATCGTAGAATAAGCCTATTGTGTGATGTTTCATTTCAAAGGTAGAGTATCCGATGTATTAAGATTCTCGCGACACCCATACTAAGAACTGGAGAACAGTTTGTGATGTTTAAAATAGATTCTAAGCTGCCTGCACACTATATCCAGACTTTTTGAAGAAGTTGTGAGAAGAGAAATAGGCCTGCAGTTTATTATTGATTGCTTGTCTCCTTTTTTGTGAACTGGTAATACTTTGGCAACTTAGGAAATCGTAGGGAATTTTCCTTCTGACAATGATAGATTTTTGAGAAAAGCAAGTGGACCTTTGAGTAAATCTATATTTTCTTTTATGATTGATATAGGTGTGCTTTTTTTATTTTTTCATCTGATTGACAATATCTTTCATGTCAATTTCCGTCGCAAGATGGAAAAAAAATATTATCGAAATTGATTTTTCTCATGTAGGTCTGATCTGTTTTTGCTTGAGAGTGTCGTGGCTAATGAAGCTGCCTCGTTCACTATAAAATACGGAAAAAACTTGACATCAAGTGCACTTTCGACTAACTGTTGTTCACAACATTCTTCAGGATACTGCGGTAAAGTTTCATGAAGTAGAAATTGGACGTAAAACCATCAGGAGAGTGCCCCCTTCCTGACGCTTTATTTTCCACTGTTCACTCGCTGATGAAAATAAATGATGTTTCTGTACGCCTTTGCCGATATTCCCGAAATTAATTCCCGAATTAATTCTGTAATAATTCTATTCAAATCCACGTCAATGAAATGGCAAAAAGTAATTATTTTCCCCAACAAGCAATCGCAATAAACAGCAATTTGAATAAATCGATTCTTCTGGTCCGATTCGTCATAAACTCAATTCGCACACCTGAATAAAATTCATTAAATTTGCTCCAATTCCTTTTCGAATGGGAATTCACAATGGAAATCATTCGCGTAATGTCAAGGGAACTATGCCGAAATCAAATCTCATTTCAATTTAATATAAACAAAACGGAAACCAATAATGCCAACGGCGACAGTCTGTTTGAATTCCGTTCGATATGAAAGCAATTTCGAGGAATACGCATAAACTACGTCAGCGACAATATATGATGATAGGTTATAATACTTAAAAATGTATGTGTTACGTTCAAAATACCTGAAACTTATCTAGTGGAAACGGGTTTTCATATTGGATTGACTTCATATACAGTGCATATCTTTAAGTTCCCCCCCTTTTATTTTTGACCTGAAAATTAAACTTGTTATAATAAAATTGATGCATGAATACTAGATTTTAGAGTAAAATTCACACATTGAAAGTTCAAGATGGCGACTGGGCGCCACCTGAAAAAAAAAATTAAAAGGAAAGGGGTCTTGTGATAAATCATTTTGAAGCTCCTGACGAATACTTAACCCTAGAATATGAAGTCAATATCTTTACCTACTACAAAATGGCGGAACATTTAATAAATATTGCCTGCACACATCGACGTTTGACTTCATAATTTGAGTAAATGAGCTGAGTTCAGTTCAGAAGTTGCCTCAAACGTTTCGAAATAAGAACAGCCTATTCGATATTTCACGTCGAACATTTTCGAACACAGTGATGTCGATATTTCTACAAATATTTGTTATACTCTGCCGTACATTCGATATCGACACAGGTTCAGTTTCGTACACCTTCTGCTTCAAATAGATCCATAAAAAGGTATGAAGGTGTCAAATCTGGCAAGTGGGCTGGCCATTTCGTAGTACCTCGATGGCCAATCCAACGACCATGGAAAGTATTATTCAAACAGTTTCTTACTCGTCTGGAGTTATGTTGTGGTGCTCCATCTTGTGGGAATAATAATATCCATATCGAATTCATTAGAATTCACTCCGACGATTTCGATGATTCGAGGTTCAACAGTAGTTGCCAGCACATTCGAATACAATTCCCCTGTTGAATTTTATTCAATTGACGATTTTGGAGATAGTTTCGTTGGTACCTATCTATCTACTATAATATCGAAAACTGAATGAGAATATTTGAACTGCAATGATGTTCGTTGTACTGACATTTTTGTATTTTTTCATGAAAAAAAAATAACCTATCAAACCCTATCGAGTTTTTTGGAATGCCATATAACATAGAGAAACGAATATTTCTAGAAATATGGATATTAATGTGTTTGAACGTCATTATATTATGGTGGATCGATTTTTTGTTCCGTAGTTTTCTGGGTTTGTAACCTACCACAACCTGAAAAAATAAGAATTAATATTGGAATTTATACAAGTGTAGAAGGGCTGATTTCCACTCTCGAACAATCAGAGAGGCTATCGAAATTAAGAACGTGGAAATCCATCCTATCACTTAATGAAAATAACCCGATCACACCAGAGGAACAATGTCGGACCTTACCACGTAATGACCCAGACATAATGACAAATGCAGTCGAACCAACGAAAAAAGTGGGAGGGACCCAGATCAAAGATACCATCAATGAACATCCCTATATATTGAGAAGCAGAACTCGAACTGGAAATAATTAGTCGAGTTCGGAGGTCGAAACTCTAGACATCACCTAGAAGATGGCAAATGAGATTTTGTCGAAACGTTGTGACAATTATCCTTCAGAGGATCAAAACCACAGAACACGGAATGAAACCCGAAAAAACAACTCATCATATATACAGTGAGTCCAAGATAAGGTTGTCCACCATGGGGATATCCGAAACGGCAATAGATACAGTTTTGGTTAAATGGGAAAAAAGTTGCGTAACAGAGGGGTCATCTATATGGAAGTATGAAATTTAAAAAAATATTTTCAATTTTCAAGTTATTTTGGAAAAACTGAATTTTTCAATTTCTTTTTTATTTTTTTCTGGTATTATCGTCATAGTTGAAACGAAATAAAAAGCACTTGTTTACAGAAACTTTTCATAAGCTTTCTTGTGATGATATTAGATTTAATTTCCAACGTTTCGTTATCGAACTACCATCATCAACTTATTTTTTTTAAATACAGCCCTATTTCGAAAAATACTGTTTTTCAAAGTTTTTTTTTCTGAATTCAATGATGTATCACATATGAGGATTAAATTACGTTTCAGGTCTTTTTCGACCATCATCACGAATTTATTAATAAACTTTTGAGTACGGACCTGAATTGAAAAGAATTCACCAAAATTGGGTATCGTAGTAGATCAAGAAAATCAAAAGTATAAGTTGACTTGTTTTAGTTAATGTTAAAACAAAAGAAAAACATGAAATAACAATAAGCAGTTCTAAGACTTCTTTCTCTGGGGGTACATCAAGAATAACGTTTACCAGCATATTTTTGAAACGGAAGAGGAACTGAGAAGACTAGTTCTTCAAACTTTCGAAAGCATTACACCCGATATGTTGAATAAAGTTTTAAATTCAACAGTTAAAAGATGTTATCTATGTTTGGAGAATAATGGACATTTGTTTGAACAGTTTTTTAAATTCTTGGAGATAGCAGGTATTTTTTATTTAGGTAATTGTATAAGTGTGTGACTTATTGTTATTTCATGTTTTTCTTTTGTTTTAACATCAACTAAAACAAGTCAACTTATACTTTTGATTTTCTTGATCTTCTACGATACCCAATTTTGGTGAATTCTTTTCAATTCAGGTCCGTACTCAAAAGTTTATTAAGAAATTCGTGATGATGGTCGAAAAAGACCTGAAACGTAATTTAATCCTCATATGTGATACATCATTGAATTCAGAAAAAAAAAAACTTAAAAAAAGTATTTTTCGAAATAGGGCCGTATTTAAAAAAAATAAGTTGATGATGGTAGTTCGATAACGAAACGTTGGAAATTGAATCTAATATCATCACAAGAAAGCTTATGAAAAGTTTCTGTAAAGAAGTTTTTTTTATTTCGTTCCAACTATGACGATAATACCAGAAAAGAATAAAAACAGAAATTGAAAAATTCAGTTTTTCCAAAATAACTTGAAAATAAAATTTTTTTTTTTAAATTTCATACTTTCATATAGATGACCCCTCTGTTACGCAACTTTTTTCCCATTTAACCAAAACTGTATCTATTGCCGTTTCGGATATCCCCATGGTGGACAACCTTATCTTGGACTCACTGTATATATATATATAGATATATATATATATATATATATATATATATATATATATATATATATATATATACCTAAGATATCTAACGGATAAAAAACCCAGAAAATTAATCTTGCATATCGAAGATCCGTGAAAACATCAATTTCTACATAATACCGAATGGGCAGGATACAACCTTAGAGAGCGGCTGACGATATAATCATCAATAATATCGGACCTAGTCGGATAATAACTGGAGAGAATCATTATAAATACCAGTTTCCATGGAGAACAGACAGTTGAAGTCTTTGCTTACTCTTGCTTGGTTACTTCGTAAGGGGAGTGATTGACCAGGACGGTATGGACAGATATTCGTCTCACAGTTCTTGAGAATGAATACAAAATGGAATTCGAAACGTCGAACAAATCAGAAGATACCTAACGGATAAAAAACCCAGAAAATTCATCTTGCATATCGAAGATCCGTGAAAACATCAATTTCTACATAATACCTGAATGGGCAGGATACAACCTTAGAGAGCGGCTGACGATATAATCATCAATAATATCGGACCTAGTCGGATAATAACTGGAGAGAATCATTATAAATACCAGTTTCCATGGAGAACAGACAGTTGAAGTCTTTGCTTACTCTTGCTTGGTTACTTCGTAAGGGGAGTGATTGACCAGGACGGTATGGACAGATATTCGTCTCACAGTTCTTGAGAATGAATTCAAAATGGAATTCGAAACGTCGAACAAATCAGAAGATACCTAACGGATAAAAAACCCAGAAAATTCATCTTGCATATCGAAGATCCGTGAAAACATCAATTTCTACATATATATATATATATATATATATATATATATATATATATATATATATATATATATATATATATATACATATATGTTACAGTGAAGGTTTTCACGGATGCTTGAGTATGCGAAATTGGTTTTCTGGGAGTTCATGCGTTGGTTTGACGGTATTGACTTTCGACGTTTCGCCAACATCTCAGTTGGCATTTTCAAACTCCCGGAAAACCAATTCCGCATATATATATATATATATATATATATATATATATATATATATTAGAAGGGAAGTCTTTGCTGACCAGTTAAGAACAAAACTGTAGTTTTTTTGGGTGAACAGCAGAACGGAAGTGTACTCTTGTAACACCAGTTTTTCCAATATTTCGATAATGTTTATTACCATCTTCAGGGAAAAGCTACAAAATTATTATTTTAAGTTATCACATCAAATAAACAGTAACAAGAACCTTACTGTATTTGAGGTTAGTCGTATTAAAAACGTTGGTAAAGTGAAATAACATGTCACAGACGAAAAATATGTTCACAGTCCAATATTAAAATTTTACACCAAGTAAATTGTTTGAAACGCCATTAAAATATTAACAGGATTAAAAGATTATAGTTGCATATTCAACAGGTGAATACACATAAAAGTCGAACTTTAACGATTGAATATGAATTATGAATGACATCGACAATGAAGTTTGAAATGACAGAGTTGACATGAAGTATGGAACACACACACACCTGTTTCTAGATGTTCCATACTTCATGTCAACCCTGTCATTTCAAACTTCATTGTCAATGTCGTTCATAATTCATATTCAACCGTTAAAGTTCGACTTTTATGTGTATTCACCTGTTGAATATGCAACTATATTTTTTTAATCCTGTTAATATTTTAATGGCGTTTTGAACAATTTACTTGGTGTAAAATTTTAATATTGGACTGTGAACATATTTTTCGTCTGTGACATGTTATTTCACTTTACCAACGTTTTTAATACGACTAACCTCAAATACAGTAAGGTTCTTGTTACTGTTTATTCGATGTGATAACTTAAAATAATAATTTTGTAGCTTTTTCCTGAAGATGGTAAAAAACATTATCGAAATATTGGAAAAACTGGTGTTATAAGAGTACACTTCCGTTCTGCTGTTCACCCAAAAAAACTACAGTTTTGTTATATATATATATATATATATATATATATATATATATATATATATATATATAATGTGTTTGTTTTCAGGTAATTATCAAATGTTCCGCCATTTTGTAGTAGGTGAAGATACTGACTTCATATTCCAGGGTTGTGAAGTATTCGTCAGGAGCTTCAAAATGATATATCTCGAGACCCCTCTCTATTTAATGTTTTTTTCCAGATGGCGCCCAGTTGCCATTTCGAAATTCTTATGTGCCAATTTTACTCCAAAATATAGTATTCATGCATCAATTTCATTATCCTAAGTTTCAATTATTTGAGTTGACCCGTTCAATTTAAGTGGGGCATCAAAGAAATGCACCGTATAAGAGGACGACAGTGGCTGGTGGATTTTTTCCCAACCAAGAAATACAAATTGAGGGACCCCCTTCGTGAAAAGGGGTATTTTTCCTAATTGAGAAATATAAATGTATATAAGAGGACGACAGTGGCTGGTGGATTTTTCCCAACCAAGTAAATACAAATTCAGGGAACCCCTTCGTGGATAGGGAATTTTTCCTAATTGAGAAATATAAATTTGAAAAAACCCTCGGTGAATCTCCGCTTTCAGGAAGTTGTATTGTGATTCTGTACCACACTAGAGGACTCAAAATATTTTCGAAAAAGTAAATATGAAACTCCATATAAAATCCCAAATAAAACTCATGGGTAATCCAGAAGATAAATTAGATTAAACTGAAAAGTCGTAAAGAGTTAAGAGTTGTAAAGTCTACAGCGGAAAGTACATTGAAACAAAGTGAAGACTGTTGGTGTGTGGATGGAGATCTGGTATTTATAATCGTATGACGGGCAGACGATGGATCATTAATAGGAAGTGTTGTCGTATACATTGTTGTGGTGATTCTCTAGCTTTGATTTAAGGATTTGTTCGATGGAACAATAATGGTTTCCAAGAATGATAATGGCAGGCGGGACGTTTTTCAATTTATATTGCTTAACGAATTATTCTGGAGTAGAGTTTTTTGTCCTGGCAACCATTTCCGGAATTCATTAAGTTGTTGATTTGAATTGAGTTTCGAAATTCAAATTGAAAAAAAAAGTGATTGAACCGAGCGGTCAAACGGCGCTCTTGCTCTTTGAATCTAAATATCTGCATTTTTCTTCCACTTCAGCTTCTGACATGCTGCATGTTCAATGATATTAATGTGTAGAATGTAACTGCAAATCGTCAGAAGTTTCCTTGACATGTGACTTTTCCGAATATTTTCAACTTTGACAGCTTCTGACCCCCGTTCATCATCCATTTGGCCTCCTGGCAATTTTTCTCCCATATTCTCAGATGCTCTCTGATGTTTTCATGATTTTCAGTCAGATTCTTTCAATGGCAACTTCAGAAACCCACCCACTTGTTAATCTTCTAGACTGCCTTCTGCCGATCTGGCAATTGCTTTACCGGCAGTAAAGACTTCCTAGTGAGAAACTCCTTGGACAGAGGTGTGTTGCTCATCCTGCTGTCAGCTCTTCCTTTAATACAAAGTGTTAAGAACAAGTACTCTACGATCCTGATGATGTACAACCCGCGTTATGGAAAAGTTGCATTTGTACCTCGACACCACCGATATTTGATCTCTGTAACTTATTTCTGGAAACATGTGAATTTTCCGTATATTGAAAAAAACTAACATAAAGCCTATTTTTAAGTGAGGTGACAAAGTAATAATAATAATAAATATATCGACTTTATTCATCTGAAACATTACAAAAAAAAAGGGATTTAAGTGTAATTTTCTCTCAAATGCTCCATTTTAGAATTCATCCGAATGAAATCGTATCCTCAGGTAGCAAAAGACATTCCTTTTGAAATAGCACATTTTCTTCCTTTGATTATCAGAATACCCAGCAAACTAATGTACATAGCACAAAAAATCATTCACTATCCAGTTCAAAGTTTCATAGTAATCATGGTTACAATAGTCCTTCATCTTGAATACTTCGCAATCTCTATAAAACTAACAATGATCCTTTTCGATGATTCCATTCAAACATTCATTAATTATAATCTGATCTCTCATAGATGATGATGTATCAAATAGTACTCTTAATTTTTTTTCTTCAGTTTCAATATTATTATAACTACGGTGACATATTTTGTTGATATTATAAATGGTATAACATACTTCTTTGGCAATGGTGAACTATTAATAAATAAATAGAATTCTCGAAGTTCAACTATCATCAATGTTATACCACGAAAGTAGTCAGCAAATTCATTAACAATTGTGTTCGGTTTATCGAATGTTTCACCATCATGAATCACTCCTCTCTTCATATGAACAAACGACATTCTCCATATATATATGAAGTGAAGTATAAGAGGAACCTCAATCAGAAATATTTGAGAGACTTGTGTTAATTAGGATCCAAGCCTTATTACTGACTCCCTTCACTATTTCTTAGAATCACTATAGTTATCCGTGGATGCGACAACCATGAAGCGTGGAATTCTCGAAGTGAAAATCTCTGCCCCACTTGAAGATCGAATTTAGTACCTTTCATGAGGGAGACGCTCAACTACTGCGTCAAGTCCGTATCTAAAATTGTTCCACGTAGAACATCAGCATTTATGGACGAGATGTCAGCTTCAACTGCTTTGAAAACCATACATGTATTACAAAGATGTGATGAGAGATTACAGAGATAACAGACAGAAAGGCAATGGATCTTCATTTGCTAGGTATGGTTTTATTTGGCGGAACTGAGTCTTTTCCAGGTATTATTAGGATGATCGCCTGCAGCGCAAGGCACAGAAGTTATTGAAGATCTTGATGAAAAACATTGTTCCATCAGAGTTTTTCTCATTGTGAACTCAAGAGATCTGTAGACATCGCTTATTTGAGTGGAATTTTCATTAACTAGATGTACACTACATATCTGAGAGAAGAGACCTATACCGATATAAGTCAAGAATTTTAGACGGAGGGATTCGGAAAAGAGAAACTTTTAGAACTTAGATACCCAGTTCCCATTTAAGTTTTTCGATAATAACTCTCGCCGTTTAGAAGTTTTACTTGCCCATAAATTCTCATTATCATAATTATTTCAGTTCCTACGGCAAACAGTTTACAGCAATCTTGGAAAACCAGCCGTAATTAATCCATATTTCATTATATCAGAATATTTCGCGAGAAGTCGGCTTCTCGAGCTGAAGTTAATTTGTTCTATTAGATTACGTAGGAAATAAATTTGGAAACATGTTTGAGCGTAAAATCAATCTCTACTTAATCATCCGAAAAATTATTCTATGAAGTCATTATCAAAAAAAAAATTGGATCCAATGTGATAAGTACTACTATGTATGGAAAATACAGGATACATCATCCAAGAAAAGAAAAATGTCTCCAAGGGAAGTTTTAGGGAGTAAAGAAAGCTATGTTTCGAGAATATTTGCCAACATATAGGTTGTCCTATGAATGTGTGACTGACCAAATTAATGATTTTCAAAATGGAACACCCTATAAATTTTCACTCGTTTGCATTCCATAAGAAAAGTACTCCCTAATATGAGTTCTTCAGAAGTTATGATGAATTTATGTCAAAAAGGGTTCATTCATTACTGAATGTCTCAGAATCAATCATTCGTAATATCACAATCTTTCCACTCAATATCTTCGAAAGTAGTGTTTTTTCACTTCATATTCAAAGTTTCACCAAATGATGCTTTTCCCATACAGGGGAAACCAGAACTCGAGATCCAATTTCTTCTCAGTTATTCAAAATGGAACATTTCATTCCATTTTGAAGCGAGAACAAATAATCAGATTTCATATGTATAGATTTACTTTCTCGATATTCGAATGTCGAGTTTGGGGAAATAGGAAGGGCAAATTGAAAGCAGTGCAAGGATTCTAAGAGAACGAGAGAAATTACAATCGAGATAAAACTGAAGTGGTAGAAAAATTCTCAGACCCACACCCTCACATTTCTATAATCTGCGCGATAGGGACAAGTTTAGAAACAGGTCTTATGTGGGAAACTTATGACGACAATAGCATTAAAGGAATTTTCCGCTCTGTTCGACGATAGATTGATCATAGGCAGGATGAACATTTGCTGTGGTTATACAGTTTATTTAGTCACATTTTTTCCAGCACTGAAAATTATCACTTTCAGATACTCAATTTCTTCTTCTGAAGATTCTACATTTATTAGTGAAACTCCCAATCGAGAGAGTGGGTGATTTCAATTTAGAGTAAGGTTAATTGACATTTATCAATAATTTCCACTTCTACACCAAAGTTTTCAATTCCATTGATTAACTCCAACCTATTGAAAAAAATTGTGCGAAACTCAAAATAACAAGTTTTTAACACCACACAAATCACGTCTACTCTCATCTTCATTTTATCCAGCAATAAATAATAAACTGTCATCGTTGAAATTTCAAAATTTCCTTTATATGTGTATATTTCCCAAATTGCTCCATTAAAAAAAATGATCAAAATTGATCCCGAGTAGTGGTAGCTTCCGTACGGAAACATTTGATGAAACTCTGAGTGAAAAATTGAAATACATAATTCTTCTATTTTTGAATTTCATCATAACTCCTGATTCAGCCGATTCAAACTCATACAAAAAAAATTTTAGGGGAGCATTTTTTCTTAGAAATTAAAACAAGTTACAAAATATTTAGGATCTTTCATTAAAAACCAGATGTTGGGAATTTGATTGAGGTATGATTGTTTCCCCTATCGTCGGTCAAATAATAGGATCTTATCATCCAGTTTCCTCGTCCCAGTTGTAGGGGTTGCAACCACCTAATCAGCAGAATACTTGCAGTGGACTGTATCTTGAGGGTTGAATGGATGAGGGATTATTCTGTAGCCAGATCACGAGTTTTTGTTCACTGAGATAAATCGTCTTTTTATGTTCACAATACGATCGAGAGAGTACCGTAAAAATCGCCGGTTTTCGCAGGGAGACGAGAGCTGTACTGTCAATCACCTATCGATTTGACCATGAGCGGGGAAAGATAATATATACAGGACGTCCCAAAATTGGATAAGTGATCATTGAAATAATCATATGCGAAATTATATTTTTAAACTAATGATTTAGTTCTTAAATAGAAATAATACGATACGTGTTTTATATATATGTACAAAAAAAATAAATAAATTATGTGAATATTTAACATTCCCCCCACCAAAATACAAAGTATTTTAATCAATATTATTGGTAGGGAGAGGGCAAAGCTTGACACAAGGTCTTTGCAATATACCTTGGGTCGTACGAATAGTAGCAATTCTAACAATACCATCGCTTCCAGGAAAAACTTTTAAGATTCGAGCCAATTTCCATTGGAGGGGAGGAACTGATTCATTTTTTACCACCACGAGATCTCCCGGCTTTAAATTTTCTGTTTTATTCACCCACTTTTGTCTTTGTTGCAATGTATGCAAATATTCATGATGCCAACGTTTCCAGATATCTTGTTGAAAACGTTGGATTAATTGCCAACGGTCCAATTGGTTCAATTTCAAGGCGGAGAGATCAGGAGTAGGAACGGAAGTGAGGGGTTCCAAAGTCAGGAAATGACCTGGAGTCAAGACAGATAAATCATTGGGGTCCGCGCTTAAGGGACACAAGGGCCGAGAATTGAGAATAGCTTCCACTTGCACCAAAAGGGTAGTCATTTCTTCAAATGTCAACACTTGACTGCCTACCACACGAACTAGATGGGATTTTACCGCTTTTATTCCAGCCTCACTCAAACCATTGAAATGGGGGGAAGCAGGAGCATTGAACACAAAAGAGATTCTCTCCTGTGCAGCAGCTTCTTTCATTAAATCTTGGAGTATACGAGAAGCACCAATGAAATTAGTACCACAATCGCTGTGAATTTGAGCACAACGTCCCCTTCTCGCGATAAATCTTCGGAGTGCAGCAAGAAAAGCATCAGCAGAGAGACTAGACACTAGCTCTAAATGTATTGCCTTAGTGGCAAAACACACGAATAAACACAGGTAAGCCTTCAGAGACTTGACTCCCCGGCCTTTTGAAGGAGTTACTAGAAAGGGACCACCGTAATCTACCCCCACAATTGAGAAAGGTTTAATCCGATTAATTCTAAGTGACGGCAGATTGCCCATAAATGGCTCGATAGGAGAGGGCTTCACTCTAAAACACCTTATACATCTAGACAAGACATGACGAATAGCTCGCCGAGGGGACAAAATCCAGAAATTTTGAGAGATTAAAAAATGCACACTCTGCAAACCAGGATGCATGAACTTCTGATGAATATACTCAATGAGTAATTTTGTTAAACGATGTTCACGAGGCAAAATGGCCGGGTGTTTATGATCATATTCCAAACCTGAATTATGTAATCTACCCCCCACCCTGAGAACACCATCTCCTCCAATAAATGGATTCAATTTCCGGAAGGGTTTATTCAAGGGCATAGAACTTTCAATTTGGTGAATTTCATTGGGGAATGAATAATGCTGAACTCTTTTCACGAGCACCATTAAAGCCTTGTGTAATTCACTTTCGGTAAATGTGCCTTTTATCTTATTTGTGGGATTTTTGAGATTGTAGAGAAAACGCATGATATAGGCAATTATACGTTTGATTTTGTCGAGGGAAGAAAATTTATCCAACAGCACGTCAAGAGCATCTAGGGAAACGAATATTCCTAAGGCAACCTGTTGACTTTCCAACTCCTCAGGTACAAAAGACTTCACAGGCCATTTATCTCGAGATACCCTCAACCAACTGGGTCCATCAAACCAAAGAGGATGCGATATCAACTGTGAGGGTAGGAGACCTCTCGATGCACAATCTGCAGGATTATCTGAAGATCCAACATGAAACCAACATTCTGGTGGAACGTTACCTTGTATGATACTGACGCGATTTGCAACAAATGGCTTTCATCGACAGGCAGAAGACTTTATCCACGATAATGCTACCATCGAATCACTCCAGGCAAATATTTTACCTATTCGGAGCACAGAACTATAAGTATTGGAAACAAATCGTATCAAGTTTGATAAAAGGACACAGGCACATAATTCAAGGCGGGGTATTGATTGAGTTTTCAAAGGAGCCACTTTAGACTTGCCACAAACGAGTCGAATTTCAGAATTTCCATAGGAAAGACAAAAACTCAAATACACAACTGCAGCAAAACCCTTTTCAGAACTATCAGCGAAGCCATGGAGCTGACAAGAGATAAATTGAGAGGGGAAACAACGAGGGATGGTTAAATTTGAAAGGTCTGGAAGTTCTTTCACATATTTGGGCCATAACTGTGAAATATTAGAGGGGGGCGTTTGATCCCATTCTAAACCCAAAATCCACAGTTGCTGTATCAACCATTTAGCAAAAAACGAGACAGGAGATAAAAATCCCAAGGGATCAAACATGCGAGCGACTTCAGATGAAATTATTCTTTTGGAGCAACCCCTATTCACAGGTTGAACTTGGTAGGAAAACATGTCTAGAGATGGGTTCCATCTGAGCCCCAGGATCTTAACAATCAAATCATGAGAATCGAATAGTAATGGAGACTGCTGACAATCTGAAGGGGGGATATTCGAAAGAAGATTCACATTATTACTGGCCCACTTTCTAAGTTCGAATCCCGCTTTACCAAGCAAGGTAATGAGTTCCGATTGTAAACTTAAGGCCTCATCAACCGTTTGACAAACAGTAATGATATCATCAACATAGATGTCTTCGGTCAGTACTGTTGCCGCCCTAGGGAACCTGTGGTTTTCATCAGTAACCAATTGAGAAATTACTCGGAGGGCGAGGAATGGAGCAGATGACAATCCGAGAGGAACAACTTGCAACTTGTAATCCTGGACGGGATCTCTCGGCGAAAATCTATAAAGAATTCTTTGATAATCCTGATGAGTTTCTTTCACGAGAATTTGACGATACATGGCCTTTATATCTACTACTAAAACGATGGGATGAAGTCGAAATCTTAGGAGAATTCCAACGATGTCTTTTTGCAACTTCCTTCCAACTAAAAGAGTATCGTTCAAGGACGGACCCATAGGGGATTTACTAGAAGCATCGAACACCACTCTCAACTTGGTCGTACTACTATGAGCATTTATGACACCATGATGAGGCAAATAGAAAATGTTTTCAAAAGAAGAGGGAGGTTTTACAGTCACCATATGATTATTCATCAAATAATCTCTGAGAAAATCGGAATAGGCCGCATTCAAGTCGGGATTTCTGAGTAAACGTCTTTCTAATGAATAAAAACGTGAGAGGACAATTGATCGAGTATCCCCAAAATAGGGATTGGGAGTTATGAATGGGAGAGAAACTATATACCTACCAAACCTGTTTCGAGTGTGAGAATGAACAAAAATTGATTCAGCTTGTTCTTCTTCAGGAGTCAATGACAGAGTCTGAGGAATATCTTCTAATTCCCAAAACCTCTTCAATATCATCTCAATAGAAGAATCACATGCGGTAACCATAGCGTGCGCAGGAACCGTAGGAGGAGAGGAGATTTTTCCCATGAGTATCCACCCAAATATCGTTTTCAAAGCTGTAGGTTCTCCGATTTTTCCTGAAATTTTCCCTGATTCTAGAATTGACGGAAAAACATCAGCCCCTAACAATATATCAACCGGACCAGGTATGTTAAATTTAGGATCCGCTAATTGGAGATTAGTTAAATGAGACCATTTGGATGTACAAAAATCACATGTTGGCATATTTGAACATATTTTTGGTAAAATGACCGTTTCAACATCAATGTGTGGTTCAGACTGGTCACACGGTTTAATGGTACAAACCATCATTTGAGAAGCAGCGGAATGCATATTATCGAGACCACTGATAGTTACAGAAGTGTTCGAGCGAGGCAACCTCAATCGTTTTGCACACTTTTCAGTAATGAATGAAGCCTGACTGGCTGAGTCTAGAAGTATTCGAATCGTATGAGGATTTCCACTGACATCCAACACATCTGCTTGCACAGTGGACAGGAGAGTGGCATGCGAGTTGGGAATTAGTTGAAACTTGGGAGGTAGAGGGGGAAGGAGAGGAGTTCTGTACCGAGGCGTTCTGAGAAGTATCTGGGGTATCATTTGTATTTTCATTTGTCTGTTCTTTGAAACACAAGAGAGTATGATGTCTTTTAACTTTACATATTTTGCAAAGAAGATTGGAAGAACAGTTTTTCATTATGTGTTTTGATCCCAGGCAGTTTGTGCACCACTTATTTGTTTTACACAGCTCATAGGAGACTTAGACAAAAATAATGAGCATTTATAAATGGAATGTTCCATTTTGCATAGAGGACATTTACTATTTTCTAAAGTATTTACTAAAAATGGTGAGGATGTTTGAAATTTGTTTTCAAAATATTTTTTGTTGTGATCTTTCTTCTGAGAATTTAAGTGACCAGAAGTCTTTCTTATTGGATGCATTAACGCAACCGAATCACGAGCAACACATTGTTTTTCCAAAAATTCATAAAGAGTCTGAAACCTTGGAATTCCAACAGAGCCATGTTGCAACTCAAATCTATTTAACGTTTCAGGGTCACTTTTTTACTAAGCGTGTGAAACAATACGAAATCCCATTGAGCCACGGGAAGATTCAACTTTTTAAGAGCTTCAATATTATCAGAGAATACACTCAAAATGTGTCTCAAGTTAGTAGGAGATTCTGATGAGATTTTTGGCAAATTACATATTTGCTCCCAATGAAATACAGCCAGTAATCTTTCGTTCTGATAGCGTTTTGTTAACTTTGCATAGGCAATGTCATAATTACTGTGGGTTAAAGGTATATTTTTTACAATCGAAAGAGCTTCTCCTTCTGAAACTGTTAACAAATAATGAAATTTTTCGACATTTGTCAAAGTTGAATTATCATGAATGAGGGATTTAAATAAATCAAAAAAAGTTGGCCACAAATTAATATCTCCCTTGAACGTGGGAACATTCACTTAAGGTAACCTAACATTTGTTGTGACAGGAGCTCCTGAAGATTGAGTTGCAACACTTGAACCCTGAGCGTTTTTTTGGAAGAGATCGTAATATATTGTTTTGATAGAGTAATATTTTTTATCGACCTCTGCAGCGATTGCACTTTCAGTCTTTTCAGTGTCTTTATCTACTTGAGAAGCCAAAGCCTGCATAATATAACTATGATGGACATTAAATTCCTCATAAAGGGCTTCAAGGCTTTCATATCTAACTTTCAAATCGGTGCAATAAGAATCGTCACTTTGAACTTTGTATGCAATATCGTAGATTTCAAGCAATCTATCCATTGCTATTTTTCTGAGAACAGTATATTTTTTCACGTCAATAGACATCTTAATTGAAATTAACTTGAAAACTGAATGTAAAGTTTCAATAAGTGTGACAACCTGTGTATATCTAAACTGCCTGAAATTCGAAAGAGAAAAAAAAACAAAAACAAAAACTCGGAGATATCGTGCGAGATAAAGGTGAGCGAGTATCAATAATATGATAATATGTAATCAAAAAATGAGCAACTAATTTTCCTCGAGAAAATGATTCCCAATGAAAATTGCTATAAATGCGAGAACGAGGTAATTTGTGTTAAATGAGATGGGCAAAATAATCAAAACTTCGAATGGAATACCATATGCGAAGCGATAAAAACGAAAATAAAAAGACGCAAAAAAAATTACTTCGTTATCTTTCGCGAACAAATGAGCAAAATGAATGAATTTTAATTTGTAAAATCCACTATTACAACAATAACCACTTATCATTCAAATCCGAGCATCGAATGGACCAAAATGTTGGGAATTTGATTGAGGTATGATTGTTTCCCCTATCGTCGGTCAAATAATAGGATCTCACCATCCAGTTTCCTCGTCCCAGTTGTAGGGGTTGCAACCACCTAATCAGCAGAATACCTGCAGTGGACTGTATCTTGAGGGTTGAATGGATGAGGGATTATTCTGTAGCCAGATCACGAGTTTTTGTTCACTGAGATAAATCGTCTTTTTATGTTCACAATACGATCGAGAGAGTACCGTAAAAATCGCCGGTTTTCGCAGGGGACGAGAGCTGTACTGTCGATCACCTATCAATTTGACCATGAGCGGGGAAAGATAATATATACAGGACGCCCCAAAATTGGATAAGTGATCATTGAAATAATCATATGCGAAATTATTTTTTTAAACTAATGATTTAGTTCTTAAATAGAAATAATACGATACGTGTTTTATATATATGTACAAAAAAAATAAAGAAATTATGTGAATATTTAACACCAGAAGAAACCGTTTATGGGACAGCCTGTATATTGGTAGTCATTTCCGGATCATAGCTTTCTTTGTTATTTGAAACTTCCAACAGGGACATGTTTTCCTGTTTCTAACAGCCTACGCATCGTTGATAAACACTGTATAACGAATGTTTCTTGTGAGAGAAGATATTTGACATTCTTTCGAGATAATATATAGAAATATTTTCATCTATGTCAAAAAAAAAACAAAATTGGATGTTGCTGATGATTTTTAATCAAAATGGGTATCAACTCAATTCGATTTCACTAAAAAATATTGCAAATGGTTTTTGGTCTAATGACCAGCTGTAGATTAAACAGTAAACTATGAATCAAGTGTACTCGGTTCGTGAGCATTTACCGATAGAATCGTTTGTTGTTTGACAACTGAACTTGGTTCGCTTGAACCACAGATCATTGGAGTATCAACAACTGGCCCTATGGATTGAAAGAGGATGATCGTTGATTGGTGGTAGATGTCAACCTCGAAGTTGTTCCACTATGAAGTTATTCGCACACAGGAGTGCGAACATAATAATTGTTGCCCTTTTTTATTCTCATATCCTTTTCGGGGCATCTATATTGGGGTATATTAATATTTTTCAATATGACTCATCAGGAAATTTTCATAACAGATGAATTTTTCGCCTCAAAATTATGTGTTGATTGAGTATAGAAACCACAGAAAAATGTCTGCTTTCTCAAAATAATGATGAGATGAGGTTTTGAAGTTACAAACGAATAAATTTCATGAATGAAATATTAATTGTTCTATGCATTTACCCCTTTGGTGATATTTCATAGGAGTTGATATCTCATCAAAAGCCAGAAACACATTGTTTTAAAATATGAAAATAACTTTCCCGGTCTCTCCTGAAACTTTCCAACCTCGTATTTTATTCGAAACGTCATTTTCCTTATCGGAATTAACGAAGAGTTATCTCAGTACCGAACGTATAAAAAATATATAGGTACTCACTTTCCCCATCAAAAACCACAATCCTCTTCAACAACTAAAGCCTCACTCAGTTTTCAAAAATGAAGATACCCTAGAATTATCTCAAATAATGTAAATAATATGGTTCGTACTTCAGACCAACAATTTTATCAACCGTATGTAAAATTCAGAGTTCTGTCCCATAGAACATTCTACTTTCGAAATCATTGTATTCTCTAGTTTTGAAGAGTGCTACTGATGAAACCCATAACGGGTCAAAATAACTGTATGATATTGGATTTTTAAAATAGGAGATTGAAAATTACGAAAAGAGTAAAACAAAATTGAATATAAAAAGTCCAAATGGAAATTGGAAATAAAAAAAAAGAAAAATTGGCCTGTATTCATCAAGAAGAAGCGTATCTAACACATGCTGAAAACTCTCCAAACTCCTATTTGCGTTTCCGAAACACAAAATATACCACTGTGATGAGGTGAAAAATTTTCAAGCAAAATGCCAAGGCACGTCGAGAGTCGCTACCGACGATGATGATTTCAGTACGGATGGGAAACACTATTGAAAAAGAGTTTCAACTGTGCAAACAAAATTAAATTTGCTGTTTTGATACCAGAGTATTTACTGTACAGAAATACTGTACAGAATACCATCAAATGAAAGTTCACCGAACAAACATCAACAATATCTATTATTCATTCATTTATTCAGTTTCCATTCAAGGGTATTATATTGTAATGATACCTTTTGCAATCCAACTTTCCTGTCGAGTTCCTAGCCAAATGATACTTTTATAGTTTCCGTCCCTGGGTTTGGAAAAATCTCTTTAAGTGAATATTGCTCCTGCTCCCGTAATCCACTTGAGAATCTCTTGTACAGTTCGGAAATACCAATATAAAAGTGCCTTCAACATTAGAGCTAATGGAAAATATATTCCAATAAAAAATATGTGCAATGGAAAAAAGGGCCAAATTTGAAATATTTAATTTTATCAGGTTGTCAAATTCTTGGGGAAGCTGATTACATGGAAAGATATTTATGTTTGTGGTGGTAACTACTTTTCCCAGCAGATGACATGACCAGTAGGTTCAGTCGAGTTCGGTCGAATATCTATTGAAACCTGTTGCTAAGAATGAAAGGAATAAAATACAAATCAAGTGAGAAGATCAAATCGGCATCAATTTCTTGTCACGATATCATTTCATTTATTTCGTTACTTAAAAAAAAATTTTTGACTCATATTTCATACTCGATTTTTTTGTAACAACAGTATTTTCTTTGATAAATCAATCCCTAATTTCATTATTGACCAAAAATTTGATTTTGATTTGATTGTCTCACTTGATTTGTATTTCAATCCTCCCATTCTTAGCATCAGGTTTCAATAGAGTTAATATTATAGAAAATGGAAGTACGAACAATTCAGCAAGGAACATTGTCAACCACTTTCAAGCGAAACCTTCAGTCCTCATAATCTTCCAAGCAAGGAATCTTATGTTGAAAGGTAAGAATTCGTTGATGCTCATTTCACACAAGTTCCGACTCCTGGGGATTTACTTTCGTTCACGAAGGTTGGTTGATTAACGATAAAAAACCAATTTCAGACCCAATTTGTTAACCTAATCAATTTATATGAGCCGAACTACCTACAAAACCTGCAGATTTTCAACGTTTTTCTTCACTTTTATTATTGTAAGTGTCTGAACCTGAGAATGTTTCTCTGTTAAAAGCACGGATTACTGCTGAAAAACTACCCACGGCGTTGGTGAATCACCCAAAGTCTACAGAAAATTATGACTAGAATTGCAGGCAAGCTCAGAAAAATAGATACGTGTGGACTGATGCTATTTTTGGGATAGCTCATTCAAGAGTTTTGGGACAGATGACAAATAAAGATTGTAAGACAGTTTCAATGATTCAGTGCCAAAAAAAACATCTAGAATCGGAGACTGTAACAAATCAAAAATTATGCAATGGAAACTGCCAAGAAAGTAATGACTTTTGGAGAAATGGGAGAATATTTTGATACTCATGAAGCTGCAGTACCAACAACTGATGATTCATCACAAAGAAGACAAACGTTGACCGCAGTGACGAAAATGAAAAGAAACCTCTTTCCTGTCTTATTTTTTGTATGAATCAACCACATGTGAATGATGGAGGTGTACTTATGACCAGAGAATATTTGCTAATATTTTCAGATATATTTCTTTTATAGAACTTGTTTTGTCTTTATATCGATATGAAAAAAACAAATCGCCAAAAATTTTCCTCAAACTTCCATAATTCTCACAGAAATAATCAGTTTTCTGAATTCAGTTTGAGGTTCTGGTAATGATTATTCTTTGAAAATGCGATTCTGATATTTATTTTTTTTCTCTTCAAATGTTTTATTAGGAATGCTGAATCTGAATATTTTTATGATTTTCTATCCATCTTGTCACTTCATACCTTCATTTTATACCCCTATTCATCATAAAACAGCACACCAATAAAAACCAAATATTTTTCGGAGGCCAAATGGAAACATTTTTGGATAACCATCACCAAAGTTGGTCGATATTGCATATGACACATTTCGATGGTGTTCTGAATAGTGGGACACCTTGAATATTTATGTGAGTATTTGATTCCTTCTAGTTAACCCTCCTTGCTCAAGTTTCAGCTTTTTATCACTGAAAAACGAGATGTTTTTGGAGATTTTTTCGTAGATTTCAAACGTAAGTCATTCACAGAAAAAGAAATAACCAAAAAAAATGAGTATACACCAAATGTATTTTCCCTATTTTGCATTTTTCATTCTGTCTCATCTTCAATTACAAAGCGCAGTGTATTTGCATTTTGTACGAAGGAAACAACTATGCCATGGTTTGACATTCAAATTTCCTTATTGCATTATAATTCTACAGGCAATAATTACCTTATCATATGCCCATTTTTCAGGTAATAGTTTTGAATAGGGAATGATGGGTGATATGTTAATGACAATAAAGGATCGACCAGATCCCCTTAAATGATGTTCAATTCTGTGAATATTTTGAATCAAATTTTTTCAATATTTCAGTGTGTTTTCAGTTTTCGAATTCCAACTGAGAGACTGATTTTTTTACTTGTCATTCAGTTACATAAAAGGCTACCACAGTTGAATTTTCATAGAGATTATACAATGACTTGTGTTTATTATATTCCTACACTTCCATGTATTGAATAATGAAACATTTTCAACGTTCTATTGTTTAACTGGGAGGTCGATATTATATTGGATATTGACTTGGCCCTTTCGTGAGTTTTGTTGACTTTTTCATGCACATACTTTCCGAAAGACACAAATGTCCCCTTTTCTTCCAATGTAAATGAAAACACTCTCGCTGTTGCCGCCTTTCCTTATACATTGAACAAATTACTCAATACTTCTGATTCTTTTTCACACAGAAATGATATCATTCTAGAATGAATCATTCTTATTATCGTTATAATTGCTTTTGTTATTCATATTGAATGGAACCCAACTACAAATTTTTCAAAACAAATACAATTATCATCTACAGATATTATAAAAAAACCGTTTTTTATGAGGAAGTGGTTTTGTGAATGTAACATCGAATATTTACATTCTCTGTTGATATGTGTAAATCAAACACATACTATTAAGAATATATTTCTACATAAAGACTTTGCAAAAATGCATTTATTGGGATATTTAATTCCCAAACTAGTCTATATTCGTGTAGAAATATTATATACCTAAATGGTATCTTTCGAAATCAAATTTTGACTGATTGGTAAACAAATTGAAAAGGGAAAATTATTTTTGAAATTATCCAGCTCCCATTGCGCCATTTAGGCAAGGAAGTTGCTTTTTTAGACTTTCTGGATGTTTTGAACGCATATGAATGATTCACAATTGTCAACAGAAGTTGTTCACTCTCTCAAAACTTCCTTTTCTTCACATAATTCTCATGTTCCCTTAAACCGACATTATTTCTGAATATTCTCTGATTACAATTTGAGGACTGTTTTCACTCAAATCTTCATTCATTTGTCTAAATGATATAATTTCCATTTTGCTGGTAAACAAATTAAAACTTCCGAAAATTCATACTTTGAAATAGTTTTGAAGGTGTTTACACGAAAGAATACAAACCAATCATCCTATGATACTGAATGCTCTTTTAAAATATTTTTAATCAGATCGATAATATCAGAAGGTAATCTTGAGATTTAATGCCTGTAGACTATATTATTGCACACGTGCAAGCATTTTGACAATGCTATGACAAACCTAATATTTAATACGCTATTACTTATTTTTTCAAATGCTATTTCTAGTTCATACTAGTTTTTATAAAAATATAGTGATCACTATTAAGCACAGCCTCGTGATATTTTTGCTTTCCGTAGCACTACAAAGGTACTTGAGCGTGCTTCGAAGTTGGTTTTATCTCCAATACTTTCGCTATGAAATTTTTGTAACGTAGTTCAAAGCTCAAGCTTGAATCGAACTCCAGGGATATTTGTCAGATGCATTTTTTTTGAGAAAATTCGCAACGCAAGAAAATTTCCGAAAATAATTCATGCTCTTGGTAGATGATTGCTAGCGCAACTTCAAAATATTATTTTTTAATGACTGTAGAATATTTTAAAAGTTTTGGGGTTATATTTCTATAGTGGCACCAAAAAGAGTCCGAAGTACTCTTTATCAATTCAATTCAGTGAAAGGATCTGATGTTTTGTTATATCAAGTAAACAACTAAACATTACGTTCATTATATTATCAGCTCTCAATTTTCTAATATATGATCAATTATAACATAACCTTATTACCCAATATAAAACAAAAATCAACTTACATTTTCCCGGAATTTCTCAACTTCGAAAGCACGGTTCACTACAACAATGTTTACTTCTGCTTCTCAATAAAATACACAAAAATCTCTTGAGCTCCAGGTCCCAATCGACCTTAAAATCTTTAACACGTTACATTGTTTGAAATGAATATTTAATGGGGTGCTCGAATAAAACTCTCATCGCCCTCTCGACTATGTAAACATAACGTGGTACTTCGTATGACCGGTGAAAGCATTCGAAGTCAAAGCTCATTGTGAGCTTACAGCTTTGATTTCAGTCGCGCAGGAGTTTCGCGCAAACCGAGAGCTTACGGATCGAACTATGAACATGGACGGAGGAATGGGGTGATTTGAGGAACAGTAAACATTATTTCAAATGTATGTCTATGTGTCGGCGATCGGCCAAATTTTCCTTCATGGACAGCTTTCCTGAGACTATGCGCGCAACTCTTCTATACAGAATGAGAGACGAAATGCGTGTCAAAAAATCACTTTAATGTTGTCGTTTTGGCAATCTCAAAATGAACATTATCCATATGAAAGTGCGATGTTCAAGACCCAATAGCAAAACAAGTCTACAATTACTATCACAAACTAGATCATCACATGCTACATAGGCACAAGTTAATGAAATCACAGTTCTCAACAAAGATGGATGAAAAATCCCCTAAAAGTTGTAATATATCAGTCGAAAGACTTCCACCACCTTTCTAAGGCCCTTTTCCACAGAGCCAGAAGTTGGGTGAGATACAAAGTGATACAATCGTCTAGTGATAATCAATAGCAACAGCATTGAAAATCTAGGATGAAGGCAAATTATTTCGAAGGAGTAAATGAAAATAAATATCTCATAGGTCATCATTTGCAGTAGGAATAACATAAGTAGTGAAATGCCACAAGTGGCCAGTTGTCTCACCTACTATTCGGTATATAGTATAGTGAAATAATCCTAAGGCCCCACCAAAAATAAGAGATGAATATATGAAAAATTTAAGAAAAAATTAAGATAATTTTCAGTGTTTGAATGTGTTTTTGAGGTGGCTGGATTCTTTCGTCGTAGTGTTTTCAGGTTACAAACCTACCACAATCTGAAAAGATAAGAATTGACATTGAAATCTATGTAAGTGTAAAATGGTAGATTTCTAATCCACCCAGAAGAGTTGCTGCGTTGATTTAAAAACAGTTCCTTTTGAATGGAACACGTTCTAATAATCAGCAACTTTCCGTATAATACAAATTTGTTTATTATAAAAATACTGGAGGTATTATTCATCAAAATACAATTCGGTGCATTTGGCCAATCCAATGCTAGTGTGCTAGTGCACGTAAGACAACAATTCATATTTCTACCAAACTGAAATCAACATTGAATGAGTCAGCATTACTCAGCATTTATTATGCGATGGTATATACTCATGTCAATTTTAATATTATGACGTGGGGTAGGGCGAAGGTGTTTACGAGAGTTTTTATTGCCCAGAAAAGAATAGTGAGGCTCATATTCAATATGAATTACAGGGACAGTTGCCGTCATATCTTTGTAGAGGAAAAAATCTTAACAGCACCTTCCATATATATTTTGAAATGTATAACGTTTGCTAGGCAAAACTTGAATCTCTTCACGGAAAATGCCACTATACATAATTATAATACCAGGAATGAAGAGTTATTGAGAATTCCTCAACATCGCATGACACTTTTTAAGAAATCTCCAGAGTACAACGCTATATTGCTACAACAAATTACCGGATGAATTTAAAAGGGTCTCAAATGACTTGAAATTCCACAAAGATGTCAAAAACATTCTATTAGAAAAGTGCTATTATAGTTCAGGACTTCCTGAGTGACGATCTCTCAATCAACTCAAACTCAACTTGATTACTTTTTGTTATTTTCAACAACAATTGATTTAGATCACACATATTTACCTGTTCATTCTTTTTTTGTGTTCTATTTTGATGAGAAATGATAAGGAATTTTAAACTATAGGTATATGCTATATACTCGTGTTTTTATCGATGTGTTAGATCTCTTTTTTTTAGGGTTGTGAATGATGAGTAATTTTAGACTATACAATATGTTTACATACTCATGTTTTATCAATTTTTAAACTTTTAAAGTGTTGTGAGTATTAACCGTATATTCAGCTTTTTCTCTTGTTTGTTGACCATGTTCTCCGTTTGACTATGTTCTCTGAATGTTATGCTGACTTATTGTCCTCTTTTGTTTATAGTTTATAGTAAATTCACCTTGACTTACCACATATACCAAGTGTATCAAAAATTGTTAATAAATATTATTATTATTATTATTATAAGGAAGGTCTGGAATCGATGAATCATTTGTATGAGTTGATCAATAAAATCAATTCAAGTATAGTGAATTTTCAAGTAGGAAGTTAAGCCTTGAGTCATCAACTTCAAGAAGCCATGGATTGGAAAACTACAGAAATAGGACTGGTAACTTCCTTTCCTCCATAGAAATAATCGTTAATATAATTACCTAAGGCTAGAAGTCTTGAAGTGAATGACAAGTCAATGTGTTCTTCTTTTTTCATTGTTCTGCACTTGATAGGGTTTGTAAATAGTTTGGTTCAAGTCTAGATCTTGAACATCTCAATATTTTTCCTTCTTGTCTATCTTTCTGAATATGGACTGATTCAGCTAAGCTTAGCTGGTTTGGTGAAGAATTCTGTATTTTCAGAAATATATTGATGACGTTGAAAGCCACAGATCAGTAGTTCATATTTATATTCTGTATATTTGCTTCTCTAGATTTTTTTTGTGATTTTTCTGTCATAACGACTTTTTTTGTAATTGGTCATTTGTAGATTATTCAGGGAGCTTTGTTGCTTTATATTTGGGAAACGTTATTTCTTTGTAGCTATCTAGAAAGTTTTCTACTGATTTAATTGATTTATGAATTATTTCATCACAGTCGATTTCCAGATACTTGAAATCTCTCAAAACATATGTGGTAGTTTTTTTCGCAGAAATCTCTTTTGAGTTCGAAGATCATATTTGTAGGTTGCTGCGGTCTGTTGCATGTCTCGATTCATACATGCGTGTAAAAAGTACGTTTGCATTGTTCATGATCTGCTCGATGCATATGGATTATGAGTATAATGATTTCGATTTCATCATGCACACACCCCCATCTTGTACCAGTATGTACTGTATCTAGCTATTGCTATAAGGCAATAATGAAATAATAATAATAGCTTTTATCGCCCAACAGTAAACCACTCACAGAGCAATTTGTTGAACACGATGTTTTAGTGAGTATCAGAAAAATATATGTGATGAAATCAGACAAAACAATTACAAATGAATTGCCAATAGTTACCTTATTTCTACGATGCTACATGTGGAAATGTCACAGTGTTCACTTTTTTTATAAAAACTCGTGTACATTAATGTAATAGGTGCTTTCAATAACATATTGGTACGAGGCCTTTTGCTCCAAAAAAATCACTTTGCTAGGACTCTGAGCATGGCACCAGGATATCAATAGAAGACAATAAATCAGGACAATAAATTTTTCCTGTGAGGAGTTTATGTTAAAATAATATGGCAGCCAGTTGCCTGCGTTTCTCTAGTGATATGAATCCAAATCTGTCCAACAGCTCAATATCATTCGAATTTCTAGGAAGGTATGTTCCAGCCATTTTTTAACACAAAAATTTCAAATATTTTTTCTGAACTTTTTCTATGGATTGATTATAGTGATTATAAATTGGACTCCATATTAAAGAGGCATATTCTAATTTTGCCCTCACAAAATACTAAAACATCGATATCAAAGCATGGATGTTAACAAAGTTTCTACAATTTCTGACAATGAATCCATATGCACAATACGCTGAGGACATAGTTCTCGTAATGTGATTGTTGAATGTTGCTTGTATATCGAAATAAACACCCAAATCTTCTTATTTCGTTATTCCGTTCTAAGTTAGAGTTGTTGATGGAATATTGATATTGAATCGTTGGATTTTTCCTGCTGAATGTCATTATCTTACATTTTGATATGTTAATAGGTAAGTAATTTCGTTCGCACCATGTATGCAATAAGTTTAGCTGGTATAGTAATTCAATACATTCGTTCATGGAATTCACACTACTGTAAAGTTTCAAGTCGTCTGCAAACATCAGTCTGTTAGACTTCAGTGAATCACATAAGTCATTTATGAAAATAAAAAATAACAATGGACCTAAGTTTGAGCCTTGAGGAACTCCACTGGTAGCTATGTACATATCAGATTTCTATCCACTGTAATGAACAAATTGTTTTCGATGTTTCAAGTATGACTCTAAAAGTGTCACATACAACAAGTTGATACCTAAGTTCAGAAGTTTATGAATCAGCAGTTCATGATTAATCTTGTCGAATGCCTTAGAGAAATTGGAGTAAACCACATCAATCTGCCCCCTATTATCAAGATTCTCACGAATATATAGTCAGAATACTGCCAAGTTCGTAACAGTAGATCTGGCATTGAATACATGTTCATTATTGGAGATAATATTAGAAGTTGCTTCATAAATACGGTTATAAAGGATTATCTCGAAGAGCTTCGCCACATTGTTCAGAACTGCGACTGGACTCTAGTTTTTAATATCATTTTTTGCTTCGGATTCATGAACGGGGCACACTTTGGATATTTTCCAGTCCTTGGGAAACACCATAGGCAATCGTAGATGTTTGCGTTCAAACATGTTTCAGTTGACAAAGTTCATAAATACCACAATTTCCTGTACCATTCTCACTGACAATGGGTTTACTAAACGCGTTTCACTATACGCACTAGCTATCGAGTCTTCAATACCAAGCACTTGTGGGTTGAAGGCACGTTTTTTTGCAACTCATGGATGGTGTATTTGTCTGCATATGAACACCGTAATAATCGAATAACGCCCGAGATTACGCCCAGTTTTTCCAAAAGTCAGAGCATTTTACAGACAAGGCACAGATACTTCGTTGCGTCTTATTGATTCTCTAGTGATGCGTTTGCTAATTCAACAGTAACGAACCTGTAAAACCTACAATAACACCGAGTCATTGGTGTATTCAATATATAGACCCAACCAGGTGAGATTTTTATCTAGATAACGACAGCCTAAAGATGGTCATGAATTTTCCGGAAAGAAGGCGCTAATCAGTGAAGTACATTTTGAATTCTTCCTATAGAATTAGCTGGGATTCTAAGAAAACTATAACGAAATCAAAACTAGTTAGAGATACACTCTTATAATACAACATTATATCAAATCTTCTTTCGAACAATCTGTTCAGGCCAGTCTCAAATTACCTACACAGTAGGTTTCGGCTGGCACCCGTCAGAAAACAACTACTCCCCTGGCTAATACCACGAAGGGCATTGAATTATATCCGACCAGGTGCCAGTGCAGGTTTCTTCACAGAAGTAAATCCTGCATTTGCTTTCGTCGATACAAATGAAGGAATTGATTTTCAATTATAGGGACGGACACACTTGCAGACCGGTTTCGGGCTATTTGGCCACTCGTCAGTGCAAGGCAGGAGACTGGCCTGAACAGATTGTTCGAAAGAAGATTTGATTTAACGCCAGTCTTCAAGTATGCCCACTGACTATGTCAAGTGTTTTTACATTTTCCTCGCAGAGGAATGGGCAAATTCGGTTTGCTTTTGGAATACCTCGTCCATTGGTAGATGGCGTAACAACTTCGTTGTTCGCATCAGCTTTGGCCGGGGCTTGATACTCGTGTAGGAGTTTGATTTTTAATTATGGGAAATCATCGACTTTATGTTGATGATGGCACTGCCTTGCACTGACGAGTGGCCAAATAGCCCGAAACCGGTCTGCAAGTGTGTCCGTCCCTATAATTGAAAATCAATTCCTTCATTTGTATCGACGAAAGCAAATGCAGGATTTACTTCTGTGAAGAAACCTGCACTGGCACCTGGTCGGATATAATTCAATGCCCTTCGTGGTATTAGCCAGGGGAGTAGTTGTTTTCTGACGGGTGCCAGCCGAAACCTACTGTGTAGGTAATTTGAGACTGGCCTGAACAGATTGTTCGAAAGAAGATTTGATTTAACGCCAGTCTTCAAGTATGCCCACTGACTATGTCAAGTGTTTTTACATTTTCCTCGCAGAGGAATGGGCAAATTCGGTTTGCTTTTGGAATACCTCGTCCATTGGTAGATGGCGTAACAACTTCGTTGTTCGCATCAGCTTTGGCCGGGGCTTGATACTCGTGTAGGAGTTTGATTTTTAATTATGGGAAATCATCGACTTTATGTTGATGATGGCACTGCCTTGCACTGACGAGTGGCCAAATAGCCCGAAACCGGTCTGCAAGTGTGTCCGTCCCTATAATTGAAAATCAATTCCTTCATTTGTATCGACGAAAGCAAATGCAGGATTTACTTCTGTGAAGAAACCTGCACTGGCACCTGGTCGGATATAATTCAATGCCCTTCGTGGTATTAGCCAGGGGAGTAGTTGTTTTCTGACGGGTGCCAGCCGAAACCTACTGTGTAGGTAATTTGAGACTGGCCTGAACAGATTGTTCGAAAGAAGATTTGATTTAACGCCAGTCTTCAAGTATGCCCACTGACTATGTCAAGTGTTTTTACATTTTCCTTGCAGAGGAATGGGCAAATTCGGTTTGCTTTTGGAATACCTCGTCCATTGGTAGATGGCGTAACAACTTCGTTGTTCGCATCAGCTTTGGCCGGGGCTTGATACTCGTGTAGGAGTTTGATTTTTAATTATGGGAAATCATCGACTTTATGTTGATGATGGCACTGCCTTGCACTGACGAGTGGCCAAATAGCCCGAAACCGGTCTGCAAGTGTGTCCGTCCCTATAATTGAAAATCAATTCCTTCATTTGTATCGACGAAAGCAAATGCAGGATTTACTTCTGTGAAGAAACCTGCACTGGCACCTGGTCGGATATAATTCAATGCCCTTCGTGGTATTAGCCAGGGGAGTAGTTGTTTTCTGACGGGTGCCAGCCGAAACCTACTGTGTAGGTAATTTGAGACTGGCCTGAACAGATTGTTCGAAAGAAGATTTGATTTAACGCCAGTCTTCAAGTATGCCCACTGACTATGTCAAGTGTTTTTACATTTTCCTCGCAGAGGAATGGGCAAATTCGGTTTGCTTTTGGAATACCTCGTCCATTGGTAGATGGCGTAACAACTTCGTTGTTCGCATCAGCTTTGGCCGGGGCTTGATACTCGTGTAGGAGTTTGATTTTTAATTATGGGAAATCATCGACTTTATGTTGATGATGGCACTGCCTTGCACTGACGAGTGGCCAAATAGCCCGAAACCGGTCTGCAAGTGTGTCCGTCCCTATAATTGAAAATCAATTCCTTCATTTGTATCGACGAAAGCAAATGCAGGATTTACTTCTGTGAAGAAACCTGCACTGGCACCTGGTCGGATATAATTCAATGCCCTTCGTGGTATTAGCCAGGGGAGTAGTTGTTTTCTGACGGGTGCCAGCCGAAACCTACTGTGTAGGTAATTTGAGACTGGCCTGAACAGATTGTTCGAAAGAAGATTTGATTTAACGCCAGTCTTCAAGTATGCCCACTGACTATGTCAAGTGTGTTTACAACATTATATATTGAATATTATGAAATTGGTTACTGGACCGATTACATCAAAGGCATGACAACACTTCTGAATTCGTTCCTGAACGCCAAAGCCTCATTTCTCATTACCGTATATGAAGTTCGAGGAAAGCATCATTTACGCATTTTTTCCTTTCAGGAATCACCTCCCGTACGCCCCTGTTTCCACCTCCACAACGGATTAGTTTAACGAAACAAACACCTATATATCTTACCGGCTATATGCAAACTTGATTAGGAACAGCATCAATTGCCGACTGCACTTTCAATCCACACCGAAGCACTCAAAATCCACTCGATTCCAGTGCATGCTCCTGTTATTAGATTTTAATCAAATAATGACGCCGCACCGAGTAATAACTTCTTTCAGACCTGAAAGTTTGAGTTCGCTGGAAACTTAGGTGATTCATAAAGGAAGTTGACCTCCCACATGAAATATTTGAGGTTATCAAGAACAGGAGAACCGTCAAAAACTTTTCACTCCATCGAAGTTTGAACTAAAAGAAATGAACCCAGTATCAAGTCTTCCAGTGAAATATGACAATTGTGAAGGATGGCTTTCTGTTCTCTTTCAATTACCTTTCTCGTACATTTTTCAATAAGGCGACGCTTGTGACAGTTTATCAATTTATTTCATGCCTTTTATATTAGGTGTGATATCAATTGAATTAATGTTATTTTCAAGTTCCTGACGAAAGTTCAGGTCATTAAATACACCACTAGATACCGCGATTTTATTGTTCCTACGATACAATGTTATGAAGAAGCGGTTGGTTGTTCTGCTTTGAAACACCTTGAATTACTTTTGTACACGATACGTTCTTGTTGAAGAAAATTATTGAAAATTTAAATAGTTTTTCTGAATGCAATGCAACGTTTAATTTCTAGTCAGCTCGGGAGGTGTGAATTCGGGGCAAGTGTGAACAATTACATTTTATGGGCGGCCAATGAACCATTTGCAGCGCAGCGCTATCTGGCATAGACATGTACAAATCTTTGTTTGACCTATCTTCGTTGAAAGCTACCCGGCATACTGTTGTAATTCAACAGATTCATTTAGGGAAATTGCCGCCTTCGTTCCGAATTAACGCTCGATGAGTGAATCAGTATTTTTTGAAAATATCAAAATCTATATTGAATTTACGGTGAGTTTTCATGTCTATACGTGAATATGTATATTTTGGATTCTAGTTTAGTTTGGATTCTTTATATTCAATGATTATTTCATTCAAAACAATTTAATGGCATAGATCACACTTACCCCGATAAAAATGAATTATGGGGTAAGTGTTAACTCCTTATCGCGTAAACACGCGTAGAAGAAATAAAAAGAGGTACAATGACCATTGACGAAGCAAATAATGAGCAGAATAATTCTGAAATATGGGAAAAATAAATTCTCTTGTCCAGAAATCGTAGTCTCAAATGTTTCAGTGGACCAAGACATTGTTAAAGTTCTCTCTAAACCAATTATAGACAGAAGAGGAAATTTTTCACGGTGCGAGTAAACACCTTGTGATCCAAGATTCTGATTTTTAGAAACGGAGTCGTAAGTACTGAATTTTAGTTGTCACATCACAATAATGATATGTAACTTCCTAAGCAGACATTAGCATGTAAAGATTACATCATTTTGAAATTTTTGAAACTGCTACAAAAGACAAAAAATTTGCACACATGTTTTACTCATGAAAAAATGTTTAACACTTACCCGATCTTACATTATTTACTATTTGTCTCTGAGTGAACACTATGGATTAAAAAAATCAGTCACCTCAGACCGCTTGACAAGGAAAATATGTAACAAATAAAAAAATTTCTTGACAAGTTATATTTAATATCTCGTGTTTCATCTTTTATGGAAAGAACATACAACCAAAACACGGGGCCAATGAAACGTAATTGTATTCTATCCCTGCGCATCAGTACAGTTTTTATAACTTTCATCAAGGCTACGTTTTGGGCGAATTGGAAAGAATATGGTCAGAGAATCCGAACAAAAAGTGTGTACAGTGTTATTCAATTCCTATTCAACAATATTTTGTTGATATGTAATGATACGAAAATGAATTCAACATTTAATGGTCCTTCCTTCTCTTGTCCTTCATTTGTGATTTTCAAAAAACTTTGGATTTCATAACTTTTATACTGAGAAACAATCCTTCTCATTTCAATATTTAACAAAATAAATCAGATTATCGAAGAAACGGCTTCAATAATTATTGATGCTCAGACACGCTATATGAACAGTGGTGGCATTATGGCCGCACTTACTGAAAAGCATAGGACTAGGCTGAATCAGAAAACTAGCGTGCATCTTGCACGAACCGGTATGTACAGTACAGTAAATTTGTTCCTGCCCGTGACCGCTTGTATCGAAAGCAGGCGCGTATACAGCTCTCTTCCAGTGGGGGGATAATTCTTGTCGCAAGAATGACCGAAAATAGAAAGGCGCCGCAGGCGAATTTTTTTCATTTTTCTACAAAGAAAAATATTACATAATTGTATTTAGTTACGCGGTGAATCAAATGAGATTCATTTTGTGACTCTTATTGTTCATTTTGATTGAAACGCTGAATTTTCTTACATATGCGCCTGATCGAAGGTCAGGTCATCGTGTACACTGGTACAATAGCTTTCATGACATTTCTTGAGTTGGATATTGGAAAAACTGTTGGATGTTGGATGAATGCAATAAAATTGAATTCACAAGACACTATTCACGCGGAAAAAAATGAATTGAAGCCACAAGCTAGCTTGTGAATTGTTACTCTGATCAATTCACAATATTTCTTTTTTCTAATTTCGAAACGAAACATTAATTTGTTTTCCAGCCCCTACGAACGACAACTCTCAGAAGTCGAAACTTGTGAGAGCATTGGATTAACGAGGCCTTACCTTTTATAACTTCAAAACGAAATAATAACAATAAACAATAAAAGACATAACCGACAAAAAAACCCTAGTAACATTCGGGAATTCGCGCTCCTAATTGATGTGACCCCCAAAATATACAGATCTGTATTTAAAAAAAATTGATGATGGTCTTTAATAGACGAAACGTCGCATTTAAAATTGGTTCTAGCCAGATTATGACAAACATGAAATGAGACGAAAAGTTTTCTGTCATTATTTGATTTTATTGAAAATAGAGGCGCCAAAGCATAGAAAACGAATTTGTCACTCTCAGTTTTTTGAAAATATCTCAGAAACTGTTGGGATTTCATTCTATCTGAGAATGTCATTCCTTGGAATACTCAGAAAGACAACTTTTGTTCTATTTAACCGACCTTGCAGGACCTACCGTTTCCAAGATAGCAATAGTTTTGTCAGCTAAAGAAACGGTCTATATAAAAATCCGAAGTGAAAACGAATTCGCATCTCGTTTCTCTTGTTTCACAAAACCGTGAGTTTTCCATAACTAGATTAAAATGTATACCAACTTACATGGTTCTTCGAATCTGGTAAAATATTTCATATTAGTATAACGAAACAATTCATAGCTTTCCGTTAAGATATGCTCACTTACGTATGTCGAATATAATGAACAAATTTACGATCCTGAAATTTCTGAATATAGTAAGACTGAAGCTAGAAGATATCACACGTGAAAGCTATGATGTCATCGGCGCTTTAAAGTTTTACAAAGAGAACGAGAAGAAATTGCGCTTTATGAAATGGCTTGTATATTGTGATTCTGAATTGTGGTTCATTTTCATGGATTGAATTCATAAGTAACAGTTCACCGAAAAAAAGGTAGCAACTCACAAATCACAACTCATTCTTTTCAGAATGAATTGAATCCAATTGAATTCAGAATTCTTTCCGACTCTAGAATTCAACAATTCTGTCTAGAGCTAGAGTTTTCTTCCAACTGGTAATGTTCATGCTGTGTCAGCTGATTCCAATAATATTTCTATGAATCTGGTTTGATTGTGCTCTGTTATGTACCAGGTTTAAGATCGAGAGGTACTGGGTTTGATCCTCCAATAGATCAGAAATTTCCTCTTTATATTGAGGAATGACTCTACCAAGTTCCATGGTTGTCGAGTTCGCAAATAACCATGTTGTTCCTGAGATACGGCGTAGGAAGTTAGTAACAAGGTCTACTCTAGTCGTAGAGTGTGGCATTCAATATGAAAATATCATAAATCAACATTTTATTCTGCTGTGTTTCGTAAATAAGTATTTAAATAATTTTTTTTGATATGTTGAAAATCAGAGTTAGCAGCAACGACAGAATGCATTTACAGATATGGTATATATAATATATATCAGAAGGAGCAGAAAAATAAAAAGCCATAGTTCATTTAAACATTCATTCAGTTTTTCTCCTTTATATAGTATAGTATTATAATAGTATTTCTCAGCACTAATTGAAGTTATGATATTTGTGACTTTCATTTATCATCATCGACATCTTCACCATACCAGTGTTTATAAAGTTTCATGTTACAAATTATTCTAACCGATAAGAAATATATAATTTCTATAAGAGAAACAATAGAAAAGCCAACGAATAATCCTAACAATCCTCCAACATTTGCTAAAAAATCCAGGTGTCCATATAGTTCATTCCGTACATATGGAATAAAATGGTCTGCTTTGAAATAAAGAACCAACTGGGAGCTTGCCAACCTAAAATACAGATAATATAACAGTAAATAGGATCAAAAAATGTGTAAATAGAATCGAATGCACAATGCCAGTACTAATGGCTAATGAGAGAATCAGAATTATGAAAATTTTTGTTACTGGTATCGTTACCGATATTCAAGTGAATAAAACAATAATTTATTTGGGATAGAAGATAAAATGATTTCAAACGTTTTTTGGTTCAAAAGCCAGAAGCAAAACTAAAGGAAATCAGTCTGAAATAGGCAGTGCAGCTGTCCATTAGAGCCCCGAGGTAGGGGTGGGACAGTGTAGAAAGGCAACAGGTAAAGCATTAAACACGTTTGAACTCTTTGAAACAGAAGTTATCTTCCCCTGGAGAATGACGAAAATATATGGGTTTTGCGGTGATTTGAATTTCTTTTTTTGTTTTGAGGAAAGCATGTGCGTGTCGTTGAAAATACCTCTCAAAAATGTTGCTTTCTATTTGAAAAATCAGAGAAGTTTGTCTGAGTTTATTTCTTTGTAGATGTCTCGAAAGTCTTCAACTCGTTCATTTGGATTATGAATTTGTTTGACGATCATGTGCAGGTTACTGTGTCTCGGTCTACAGATTCATGTAATGAGTACATTTGCATTGTTGACGGTCATTTCGATCCATATAGATTCAATGGGTAAATTGATTTCGTGCGACCCAGATCAGAGAGAAAAGTCTGTGCCTCATTGTGGGATTGATCTGAGTTTAAGGAACTTGATAACATCAATGATGTTGCAGTCCCAAGAGCCCCACGAGAGGTTGGATAAGTCCGTGTTTGGTTTGCTGCATCATAAACGTGTGAGTCAGTCGTTATCTTGTTCCATCATTTATCTAAGATAAAAACGATTTTCCAACTCATGCCAGTTCAAACGTGGATTCAGTCAATTGCGTCTAGGATTTTGTTTTGAAGTCAGTTTGGAGTCTGAACCCATTTGACACACACCAATTGGTCAACCTCTATGAGTTTGTTCGTTTTTTGTATAATGAGGAGCTCATTTCATATAGGAATAAGAATTGGACGGGAAAGATGGCAGGTGGAGTTGTATCGTTCAGATATCATTTCTGTCAATACTGTAAATAATTCTTTCAGGTGTGAGTGACATCTTATATTGTTTGGCATATGTGTCCAGTATACTCGATTCCAACAACACTCGAATACTGTCTCAGTCCTCAAAATTGTAATGCAACACACGTCGTCGAAGCATTTTCCTACCCACTGGAGTTTGGAGTATATAGACAAACAGTGTAAAGTGTAGATAGAAGATGAACAGCGACAACAAAATATGTTTCTGTAACAACAAGCTGTGATAACCAGCATTTTGTTTGTAGGTGACTTGATCCCATTTAAGCCAAAATATCTGGTTCAACCACCTTCAGTGTTTTTCACAAGGTAACTAATCAGTTTAGATATACAGGCCAATTTCACGATGATCGAAGAGGTACTCATGTTACATGCATATTATGTATCAATTAACTAATTAATTATATTGTCATAACTGGGATGGATGCACTATTGAAACGAATATTTTTTACTGTTTATTCTTTCATGGAAGAATTTCTTACATTTATTTTTTCCAACATATAACTCACCGTTCATCTTTATCTGTGTTTAATCCAACTGATTCGATTTCCTTATACAGATCAAAATCAATTTCTGTTATTTCCGTGTTGTACTCTACAACAGTGCACATAGGCAGACAGTCACAGTGTATTACTCCCTTAAGATTTCGAATATTGCTATATCCGTCAATTGAATGCCGTAAACCGGACATGTCCAAATGATCTGTGAACAAATTTTGTATCAGAGGCAGTGACTGATGAATCTTCATCACAGAAAATTGAATTTCGGGCAATTATATATATATATATATATATATATATATATATATATATATATATATATATATGTGTGTGTGTGTGTGTGTGTGTTCGGATAGGTTTCCGCGATCAGTAGTATGTTGTTGTTGAGTTCGGGTTTGCATATTTGCATTCTTATCAAGCTCGTCATGATCCAAATGGTATTCCTGATGAAGTTTTTTCATACTATTCAATGGAAAGGAGTCTAATTTCACGAACGACACGGAAGAAATGATAGTCACTTTTCCGTCATTTCTAAAAATATATCCCCATCAAAATGGTTAATGAATGGGTCAGCAGTAGTTTGGACACCGCAACAAATGTCACCAAAATATGTTCAAACTTGGGCCCATTGTGCTTCCTCCGACCTGTCTCCCTATAACTGAGGAGATTTTTGAGTACTCAACTAGTTACACGAATTAGAGAATTTTTATATAAGTCACATTATACTGTTATAGGACTGTGTTTTATCGAGAAAACAGACTCAAGCATCAAGTCTTCCGTTATTCGTCCAGACGGCAGATGTATAGCTTTCTGGTTCAAATAATTGTTTCAAATTGCCTATGAAACTCCCATTCCAAACGAACAATGTCACTTGAAAAAATGCTATCTTGTGATTTGAAAGAACTCCTATTCATTTTTATGTGAAGATTTTTCAATTCATTTTTGACTTAGATAATGTATCTTGATGCGTTAAATTACGCTCTCCTATGAAAAAAAGAAGAAATATTATAACGGAAGCAATTCATAATAATTCAGATTTTTCATTTTCTTTCATTTTGTGAAATTCTCACAAGTTGAAATTTACGAATGATATAAATGACATTAGATTCATATTTATATATTTATTTATTATATATTTCTATTTGAGATTATCTTAAGAAGCGATAACATATGATGGAGCAAAGGGTCGATAACTTATTGATAATGAAATAGCAATGTTAGAAAAATTATAAATCATATGAAAAAAGAGGTAATAGAAGAATAAGCCCATTTATTCATTTTTATATGTATCTTTATCCTAAGGAGTATTCGAGAATGCGGTGAAACTATAATAAATGAACAGAATTTGAAAAATTTTCATCGAAAATTATTCGTTGAAACCCCCCTTATAGAAACGCTCTGATGTCGTTGCAAAATAACTAGAAAAAAATTCGGCCGAGAAGATAATTTACTTCAAAATTCTCAACTATTTTCGCTCATAACATGGTTATTTTCGATATCAAGATAAAAAAAAATGAAAAAGATGTAGATAATTTGATTTTCAACACAAACTGCATAAATTTCTTGTAGGATGACAGATAAAGCGCGAAAACCATTTACAACCCTTTTTCCAAGTCTGGCGACCACACAACCTTGGAATCAAGTTTATCCTAACACCTCTCCCACACATCAAAAAAACTAAATTGCGTCCTCTGAAGAACGCAACGCCAAATGTAACTTTCAATGGACTAATTAGGTTCTCGGTAGTGTAGAAGTTAGCACATTCGCCTTTCAAGCGGACAACCACCGTGCTGGGTAATCGCACGTTAGAACGTAAGGCCTCGTTGATCTATTGCTCGCACAAGTTTCGACTTCTAAGGGTTGACGTTCGTCAGCTGGTTAACGGAACGAACAATTTAGAACACTGTGATTAAATCTGACGAAATTCGGAATAAAGTAACTAAACGCCATTTTCTACCAGAGATGTGCGGGGTTCTTCATCAAAATCATTATGGATCAAGTCTGTTTAGTGGTAAATCAATTATTTCATCATTATCACCATTGCTAATAATCTGATATAATATTATACTAACAAAATATCAATTGCAGTACTCACTTTTAACATTTTTCATGCAGTCTTTGTTTCCATTGCCGCATATCGCTATTCCCCTTTCTCCTAGAAACAATTTCCCTCTTCAATAACCATCAGCTTATAGTATCATAACAGTGATGTTAGTTCTAGAAATATCGACCCAGATGGTGTTTATTACTAAACTCAAGTTCTTTTCTTACTACTCTATTTTTTTTCACACTGGAGTAATTTCCCAATTATATTTAAAATTCCTCAGTGTTCCGGAGGAACAAGAGGTTCTCATGATTATATCACCAACAATATGTTCGAAATTATATTTTTTTATTTATATATGTTCGAATGTTATTATTCAATGTTTGTTGAGATATGTGGAAATCTTTAGCGCAAAGTTTCATCAGCCTCTCGATATGGAATGTCTGGAGCCTTCCATTAGGATAACATTTGATCTCAGCATATTGTATTCTGAACAGTCGATAGAGTTAAATGAATGGGTTGTAGCTCACAATCGGTTCTGAGAGGACATCCTGGTCTTTGATAATGTCAGCGCGAGGATCGTTTAATTTGTTGCATAATCAACTGACAGCTCAGCTCATTACATTGCATGGAAATAGATGGGTGTTGGGATGTTGATGGCATTCATGGCGGTATGCCGTTATTGCCAGTATCCATAGTCTGAGAATGAAATCCCCAGAATAATCGGTACGTATTGATGATCGTTCTCCGATTGTCATAAAACCACAACTGAATTGCTTGAATTACGGAAGTGAGTTCGTTACATGCACCCACGAACGAAATAACTATCAGCATCGAGAGAGAAGAGTTGATTTGTAATTGGTGGACAAATAGTGATTTGTTACTAATGTAAATGGGAAACACCTTATCCTGTGAATAATTCTCACTTAACAGTTCAAAAAACTCAAACTTAAATAAGGGGTTTTACTATACGATAACCACTTCGGGTGTGTTATGGTACTGTAACAAATCCGACCCTGTGCCTCTATATATGATAATTTTTCGACTGTTCTAACAACCATTCAAATTTCGTCATTTTGTGTCATGTGGAACAATTTCACCCAATCATGTCAACATTAGACTGATAATTGCATTCAGTGCAATTTTCAATACCTATGACAACCCGATCGAGTTTGACAACTTCATCCAAATAAATTTCAAAATGTCACGTTTCGGCAATGAGAATGTTCAAAGTATAAATGCGCTAATCAAAGAAAAAAATTCCCAGAAATGCAACCTACAGTCACAAATATATTTGGGGAATATTCATGGAATTTTGCTGTGAACGAGAATATGAGTTGAATGAACATAGAAGCTTAGAAGAATTGGCGTTGATACTAAAAGATTGGGCCGTCAATATGAGAAAGAAAAACGGGGACGAATTCAAAGAGGCAACGGTGAAGACAATGTGGAACGTTTCGTGCAAACTATTGCAAGAAAAGTACTATAATGACTATAATATTATGATTGACCCGTTTAACAATATAGTGTTTAAACCAGCCCGAGATGCCCGTGATGCAATCAGGAAGAAACTACAAGCAGATCCATGTAAACGTAAGGCCAGTTCAGTTCCGTTAAATTGGTCTGAAATTAACAAAATAATATTGCTTTGGGATGAATATACCCATGAAGGTCTTATGCGTAAATTTTACCATATTGCTGCTGTAGAATTAGCGTGGCGAGGAGGAGAGGCAGTTGCTTGTCTGGTGGATTTTTTTCAAATCGAGAAAAATAACGATGACACTCCAACAAATCGCATTGAATACAATCCGGTATTCAGTAAAACGTGCCAAGGTGGTTCTAAAAGCTGTGCAAGTAATAAATGGTTGGTTATCAATAGTGAGAGACAAAGATGCCCTGTACGTCTTTTTCATAAACTGATATCAAAACGAGGCGAAAATATTACCTCACCACGACTGTTCTTAAAACCAAATCGACACTGGAAAAATGAAACTGACAAATGGTACGATAATGTACCTATTGGAAGAAAAACAATGAATGGATGGACTAAATCTTCTGCTGATGCAATTGGCTTGAATGTAAAGAAGAAAAAGAACAAATCACTCGAATAGGTCAACTGCTGTTAGCGAATTAGCAAAAAGTGGTGTAGAAGAACAACAATTGCTGAAAATTACTGGTCATGGCAATCAGAATTCTATAAAACCATACATAAATCTCGATCAAGAACACCACAACAAGATTATAAATATTATGCGTGGTAATAGATCTTCTATAGTAGAGAACAGCAACGAATCTAATGTTAACTTAAATTTTAATAATTGCACTTTCACTAACTGTACTTTTAATAAATAAATGTTTCGTTGTGTTGAGTTATGATTTTTTTTGTCGAAAAATTATCCGCCGAATATCCCTCGGACATTGATGAATGCCTCATAATTTCATGACAAATTTCTCAGGCTCGTTGCTTGGTAACAGCACTCAGCCTTCGGCTTCGTGCTGTTACCAAGGAACGAGCTTTCGATTGTCATGAAATTATCTCGTCTGTTATCAATGTCCTAGGGATATTACTACTGAAAATGTCTTCATTACCACTATCTCGCCCTTCTGGTAAAATCTAATCACACATATTGATTGGCATTACCTGCTGAACAAATTTAAATTACTTATATTACGTCATGAGGAAACAAGTTGAGCAAAGTGGAATTATTCAACTCTTTTTGCTCATTCTGCAAATATACCGACTCCTCAACTCAATTGATTCATAAAGATTCCAACACATTGATTCATACCTTTCCTCTCCAAATTAAATACATCACGGCATGATTGAACTCATGTGAGAAGATGATTTGCAAATATTGACTTTGCTTCTCATTCAAAAAAACTACTCCATTGCTCCGTTATTGTTTTGGTGAAAGATTTTTTTAAAACAAAACAATATTCCCACTCGACCGATATACACTTTGGGGCAAGAACCACACATTAACTTTTATACTCTTTTGTTTTTTGATGGATTTACTTGACCTATCATCCATTCCATAGGCTGTCTCATTCTTTGTTCTCCAAAAAATGGACAATATTATTGGTGGGATAGCCTACTTAGCTTTCTATATTATGGCTTTCACTATGATTCTTTATGATTGGATAGATCTATTTCATATCTTGTTCCTGTGGTTTCTTGAACAGAATTGAGTCAATAATGTTCACATCGTAACCGTTATCCACCGCAATCTGCTCAACAAATTTTAGTTCCATGTCAAAATTGCCTTCTGAAAGTGAAACATTCAATAATCTGTGAAGCATACTATTGAAGGCGGCTATTTCGTGCTGGTATGGATCTATTGGTGAATTATATATAACAAGAATCGTATTGAAAGAGCTCTCCTTGTTGAAATGAAGAATAAAACAAATTGGGATAAGTTATTATTATCATCGAAATAATAAATTATACTTGGAGTGATCTTCAGATCTAAAGAGCAATATGGTGTAGTGTAAGACATGAACGCCATAATGATTCCTACAGATAGTCGAAATTGTTCAGAAATAAACTTGGTTTGCCGAGGAACTATAAAAAAAATTATAATTTCCACATATTCCCAACAATTCGCTATATTTCCAAGAAGTGTATATCTGTCCACTGGTCAAGAAAATTTAAAATATGTAACGAATCAGCATATTTGCGATGTTTCAGTTGCCTACATTTTTATTTAACGATTTCTAACAAAAACGTAAATACTGAGAGTGCAAACATTTTAACTTGACTGTACACATTTTCCAGGAGCTCTCAGCGGCAATTAATTCGAGTTGCTATTCAGGAACTTTCCTATTGAACCTCAGACGATTTATTTCCACTTCATCAGTAGCTCAAAAGTGTCTTATAGTTCGCTTGTTACACTTAAATGACAAGTCTTTTCGAAACTTCCTCCGCAGACTTCTTTTCATTATGTTCATTTATGTTAGTCATTGACGTTCTCTCACAGATTGTATTGACGAAAGTTTTCAGCGATCCTTTTTTCTCTTATTCATCGAGGAATCGGAACGATGGTCTACTCTCATATTAATCAGAAATTTGATCACAGATTTCTGATGATGATGCCTTTATTTTTATTATTCTATCCCTTCCAATAACCGAGATATCGCTTGTTAAAAAATTCTGGGGCACCCTGTATATCTTATTGTTTTACTATGTACAAATCCATTATTCGTCATTTATTGGTTGAATTTAGATTCTTTCGATAAGTTTTGCAACCGGTTTCAATTGGGAAGTTCATAATTTTATGCGACGTCTGGCGGAAATATAACGCACTGCTATAATTTCACAAACAAACGGCTTCCATTTTATGTGTGTGAATTTATTGAGTTCTTTGGTGTTGATTTAGGAAATCTGATCTGAAGTTGTAATTTTTTTTTATTAACAATAACAAACAATCATGGATGCAGATCGCTCAGTGAGCCGTATAAAGTGTTGGGTGCCAAGTTGCCGCAACCCTAGAAACCGAAATCCAAAGTTGTCTTTCCACACGTTTCCAAAGAAAAATACATCTTTGGTGGGAAACATTACGGAAAGTGGATTGAAAGAGAAAATAGACAGGTACAAGGCTTGGAAAATTAAACTGAAACTGCATAAATCACCACCTAGAGCGGCTTTAGTGTGTCGCTTGCATTTCAAGAGAGATGATTTCTTGTTACCTGGTGTGTCTGTTTGTCTATTTTTAGGCGAAGTTATGGCGCATTTCATCATCCATGTAATAAAAGCCTCTTTGGTTCACTAACCCTACACTAAAACTAAAAAATGTCCTGGAACAAATTTCATTAGATTTTAAAACACAATGCATCTATGTTCAACTCCAATGAATGGTATTGTGCGGCTATTCAAAGCATCATGAACACAGTTAAATTAACCTTCACGAGAAAAATTTCGTACAATGAAAATATAGCAAAAAAACCACCAAAATTTTGTCTGGCGAGGGCAACTGATGACTGGATTTCAGTTTGGCGCGTTATTTCACGAATGTAAACAAGGTAACTATTTCAAAATGGTGGATATAGTTTAACCACCACCAGCACCCTCATCGGTCGATATTCTTCACTATAATAGGTTTGTTCTAGCACCAATTTCCAAACGGTCTGAAGCAGTCAGAGGCATGCGCAAAATGAATTTCGCTCTCCAATATTCATCTTGCGCATGCCTCTGACTGTTTCAGACCAATTTCCAAACGGTCAAATGTGTTGCTAGAACAAACCTAATGTTAATTATGTAGACAAAATGAGTCCGAGCCAATACCGCTCAGTAGAAATTACAGTGTCCAAGATCAAGTTAGTACGTTCGAAAAAAAAAATTTCAGTGCAGGTCAGGAAAAAACTTATCCACGGCTCGTCCGACAATCTTTTTGTTCACCAAACAAATGACCGGGAATATTTTTCAATTATTGGGACGGGCACACTTGCAAACCGCTTCCGGGCTCATTAGACAACCAATCAGTGTAAAGTGGTTTCCACCAAATACTCGAATGTTGTTGGTTGATGCTTGATGAGAATCTATGTTATCGGTACCATCACGCCTGAAGAAGCTATTGTATAGTGAAATATGTGTAGCGGTTTTGTGAACTGTCCAGTGAATATCACACAATGAAGTGTTTCTGATTACCCAATCTCTTTCCTGCAAGGAATCATACCTCGATACAGGCTGGAACTGACGAGCAAAATGAATCTTCATATCCCTAAAGAAAGGCAACCAAAAGCCTACCCCACTATATTGAGTTCCTCGTACCAAGTTAAGTAAAAAAAATTGTATATAGTCGATGAGCTCACTTGAAGACTGGCTATAAATCAGATTTCAGAACAATTTATTCAGGCTATTCTCAACGTTATCTACAAATAAGATTTATGGACTAACACATGTCAGGTAAGAACTTCTCCCCCATAATGCACGATGAGCATTGCATTACAGTGCAGGGTTTTTCACAGAAAAAAATTCTGTTTATACCAATAATTAGATATCGATTCCGGCACTTGTATCACCAAAAGCAATCGTGGGAACTTCTTCTGTGGAGAACCTTGCATTGGCTCTTTTTTAATAAATTCAACGCTCTTAGCCAGGGCAGTCAATGTTCTGACATGTGTTTGCCCATCAACTTACTGGGAGGGTATAGTTGGGTTGACCTAAGTGGATTATTACAAGATGATTTGATTTATTGAGTATGCTCACCGACTATATCGCGGAGTATTCTCAAAAAAATCAGTTTGATTGGATAAGTGCTTCAAAATTACCGATAATTTTCCATGAACGCATGTTGTCTAAAAACTGCATGAGTTTATTTTCATATTTTGTCGAAAGAGCCCGACTCAGAAGGAGGAGGGCTCTTTTAGCAAAATATGAAAATAACCGAATGCAGTTTTTTTACTGACAACATGCTTGAATGGAAAATTATCAGGTTTTATTTTGATGCATGAGTGTAATTCGGTAGAATATTCCCGGAGATAAAACAACGACGTTTAAAATTCAGTATTTATGCCTGTCAAGATGACAAATGTACATTTTAACCATCGTTACTATAGATACACGGACCGAGCGGGTATTTTTTGATACCTACCGGGTATTTACCAGCCCGACAATGTCCCGCTGGGAATTTATCGCTGTAATTGATCGAAAATGTCCCGCTTCATATGGGATTTTTAACATACGATGGAAATATTCATATACAAGAAGTCGTATTCTGAAATATATAAATTGTTACCCACTTGGCATATAGAAAGCAACGCAACCGCACACATTGAGTGTATGATTCGTGAGGCATTCGAGTTTGCAATTGAATTGTGTGTAGTTCTGGAAATATTTCAGTTCCCTTTCACCCTGTAGGTAGCATTCTCGTTTCGCTGGACTGTAATATTTGACATCGTCTGACGTAACAATTTGAGATGGAGAGATGGCTACAATCACTGACTTTCCGAGAGGAACACGAAAATAATGTTGTTGTACGGTTGGGAAGCGTATGGCTTTGTGTAAAACCACCTGAAAAACAAAATCATTCACTGTTGAATCACATTCAGGAAATTATATAATCTGATAGGTCTTTGGCAATAGTTGTATTTCCTAGAAACGATAGAATTGAGTTGTTGTTATGAAAAGAGAGGACATTATGTTATAATCTACTATTTGATTAACTACTGTATAACTATATAAGTTTTTTCATTAAAAACTGTTTTTTAGTGTGACGAACCACAGTGGATAGGAATTGTAAGTATTGTAGGGTAATCACAGTAAGTCGACGATACCATACCTTCACCATATGAATGAGTATTATGACAAAGTTTTTGTGTTTTCGAAAAGTCGGTCATACACACTAATCATGGTCTCGAGTCTTCAGGTCCAGAAGAAATGAAAACAAACACAATTGATTTGGTGAGCATCAGATTGGTGTGAGTCATTTATGACATTTTCAGTTAATCTCTGTGAGCACCGTGTGTATTGATCCTACTCACTAAAAAATGTTATGATTCGGGACCAAAGTTAATTATTGATTGTTGGGTGTTAAGGTAATTGATCTTTCCACCAAAGATTCCAATCTGAGCGATTTTAGAGAGTTTTTGCATCAAGGAATAAGCAAACGAAAAGGCACGGTCATATAATATAAAATCAATTGAAAATGACGAACTTCAATTTTATTCAAACGTTGACTAAGACCGCATGACGATAATAATTTCAATTCACCTGTTTGCTTCTGTGATTTTTCAATGCAATTAAATCTGAAGATGGACGTGTGACAAAACGTGCGTCAACAAAACAAAATTGAAAGTGAAAGAAAACTTCTTCATTTTCACATCACTCTTACGATGAAAAATGAATGGAATCGAAAAGAATTCAAATTATAGCTCCAATCACGCAACTGGCTTACCCTTTCTGATTTGTCGAAGGATCTGATGAGAATCAATTCTGCTCAAAGCACAGTCGATTATTTCCATAGTTGTGCTGGTATTCATGGACTCGACAAACAAAGTGGTCATATGACATCTCACTACATTGCTTGTTTTTTTTGTAAAACGTATAGTCATTAACAGAGATATAAGTCGATATGTAACCAGAATTTCAAATTTGAATTGAGAAATACTGATAATAATCCCTATCCGCATCTGCAGGAGAAAAAGTGATGTTTTGTGAGGCAAGCATGCAGATTAAAGAACTGAAGAACTCATTCTATTTTTCTTCTTCAAACTTGATGAATCAAATATCTGGGTGGAATTGATTCAAAATTGGAGGTTATCCCTTTCAATACCCTAGCACAGGGTTTCTTAGCGCAGTCACGGATCACTTTCGCAATATAAATAATTCCACGGACCCTTATCAAAGAATATCTTAGTCTTAAGTAAAGAAAACAAGCCAATTTATATTGAAAAATCACTTTTATTAGTTGTTATTAATAATGGCACTATTCATTTTTCTAAAGCTAATGAGAAGGCTGTTGCTGTTTGGCCTCGATAAGAACGTTAAATTGTGGGGTTGTCTTCGACAAAGAAAGGCGCATGTCATCGGCAACTTTCAAGCGATTTCGACCTTTTGTTTCTATCGATACTAAAACCGAGAACCCGGCTTCACAAAGATATGTAGTAGCAAATGGTATCAGAACGGACATACGCTTGACAAGGAGAGGGTAAGCTTCACTCAAAGAACATCAAAACTCGCCAAGACCTTTTGCATGAAGTTCAGCCTTCAAAACTGCTTTAGATCTCATGTCAATCAAGTCATCTTTGATAAGATCTTTATCGCTGATGCTGTCAATTTCAATTAAAAATGGACCCCGCACCCATGTTTCTTTGACGAGTTGTTCGGAGCTGAAATAACCTTCAAAAGACGTCTGTAATGTTTCCAGATGTTTAGACATTTCGTTTTGAATTTTTGATGTAATTTTCGTAATGTTCTCGTCACCTTGTGTCTGTCCTCCTTTTCCATAGAAGCAGTTCACATAAAAAACCTTTCGACCGTTCAAATGCATCCGCAATAGTCACTGCAGGACCCTGAAGAGACAGGTTAATTTCGTTCAATTGAGAAAAAATATCTGCTAAGTACGCTAGCCCTTATAAAATATCTTCGCTCTTGAGACATAAAGTGTATTTGCTTTATCTCGCAAAAAAAGTAACACTTCTGCGAAACTCAAACAAGCGCTTTAAGACTTTGTCCGCTTGACAGCCAACGAACTTCTGTGTAGTAAAGCAGTTTCGACCCCATTTCTTGACGAAGTCTTTCAAACAGGCGGTGGTTTAAGGCTTTTGCTCAGATGAAAATGATCATTCTCACATATCGACATAACTTCCTTCAAATAAGTGGGCAAACTTCGTGAAGCTAAGGCGTATCGATGTAAAAAACAATGAGTGATTATGACATGTGGAATCTCTTCTTTGATCAAAGCTGCAAAACCAGATGTGTTACCAAGCATTGCCGGAGCTCCTTCAGTGCATATTATGCTTCCTAGTTTAGTTCTCCAATCGATATGATGTTCGTTGAAAAATCTTTTAACTATCTCAAAGACGTCGAAAGCCTTAGTAGTCGATAAGAGCGAGTCGCAAAAAAGAAACTCTTCTTTGATACTACGTGTGTCATGATGGACGTAACGAACAAACACCAAGAGTTGGCTGCATTGTGAAACATCGGTGCTTTCATCCAATTGCACACTGAATGGAAATGGTGAAGCATTCAGTTCTTCAATAACTTGCTTCAAAACATTTGACGACATTTCTATAATTCTGGAATGAATTACATCGTTTGATAAAGCAACAGCTTCTATCTTTTTTCTTTGATCCTTACCACATACAAGTTTCACAATATCTAGTGCACAAGGCTTTACTAATGTTTCCGCGATTGTGTGTGGCTTTTTTTGCTGAGCAATACGGTGAGCAACCTTGTACGAGGCGTCAAGACAAGGTATTCGTGTCGGGATGGATCCAAGTTTAGGTTAAGTACCGGCTTTTTCGAACCGAGCTTTTTTAGTATGAAATTCCTTAATACTGTCAGAAATATATCCAGGGTAGCCAGTTTCAAGATGTTCCGACAACTTTGCTGATTTCATACTTTCATTAGCAGGCACTTTACCGCCTCCCTCTCTTCACCGACGATCGGTGGCCATAGATAGATAGTCGGTGACCGATCCCAGTTGGCAAGCGATAGTAAATGAACAATCAGAAACAAACATAAAATAACTGCGCTGCTAAGAAACCCTGCCCAGTTTGATCTTTGTTCAATTAACTAATGTTTCCTGACTGTTTTCTAACTGACCTACTGCGGACCCCTGGAACACTTGCTACGGACCCGCTAGGGGTCCATGGACCCCACTTCAAGAAACCCTGCCCTAGCAGGAAAAGTTTCTCTAGTACCAGCGACAATGGAAGTGAAACATAACCATGATGATAACGCTTTAAATTAATAGGGGAATAAAAAAATTAATTTTTCATCCATCACAAAATATCATACATTTTGACGTTTGAAAAGGAAAGGAAATATATTTCCAAATATTCGGACAAAAAGTGGGTTCTGTGGATGGACTGGTTGACGGACTCTCCTACAAATCTCCCATCAATATACAAGCTCGACTCACAAGTAACTCACTTAACACAATATACGGATATACTTACTATTATCTGAAAACTCATAAAAATTCCAGTGATCACAGAATACCTTTCCGTTATGCATTAAACTATTACCTGATATCCTTGAAAACTGGTGCAAGCATAATCAATGTCAGCCTTCTCCACTTCCATGTTTACAATTAGCGCATTCGACGATCCAGCCAGAAGAGCTCTTCTTGGGTAAGTATTGACACCCGCATTTTCATCGTACCCACCGTCAACTGTCCAATGTGAAAATTCGTGGTTGAGATTTCTATTTACGTTAGGTATATATCTGTAAAAATAACGATAGCAATATTCGTGTTTTACAGAAAGTGTGACACAGTAAAACAGCTCTGATTAGTACTTTGAACTGGGGTTATGTTATCGAATAATATTTCTTACAAATATCTCAGATCAATGCATGCAGCCGTTTCAAAACAGGATCAGGTATACGAAGTTTTCGTTTATTGATCGAATTATTAATTCTGCAAACTAGAAATGCTTTCCAAAAATATATGCTTACATCAACCGCATATAATCTCTTCAAGCAAAAGAATATCCTGTCGTCAAATAATTTGAAAAAAGTATTTTCTACGTACAAGTCAATCAGAAAATATTTGCTTATTAATTTTTTCCAAATGAATTGCCCTACGTTCATACTGTGGTATAAAAGAAGTTTACCACAAATAATCCTTAAAATATCGAAATCTTCTACTGAATATTTCCATCGTATGTTGAAAATCCCATATGAAGCGGGACATTTTCGATCAATTACAGCGATAAATTCCCGGCGGGACATTTTCGTGCTGGTAAATACCCGGTAGGTATCGAAAAATACCCGCTCGGTCCGTGTATCTACAGTAACGATTGTTAAAATGTACATTTGTCATCTTCACAGGCATAAATACTGAATTTTAAACGTCGTTGTTTGAACGCCGGAAATATTCTACCGAATTACACTCGTGCATCAAAATAAACCTGATAATTTTCCATTCAAGCATGTTGTCAGTAAAAAAACTGCATTCGGTTATTTTCATATTTTGCTAAAAGAGCCCTCCTCTTTCGGAGTCGGGCTCTTTCGACGAAATCTGAAAATAAACTCATGTAGTTTTCAGACAACATGCTTTCATGGAAAATTATCGGTAATTTTGAAGCACTTGTGTAATTACTCCCGATAATTAAAGTTATTGTGAAATTAGCTTATTTTTATGGATATTAATTGAAAATAAAGATATTGATGATTCCACTGAAACGATAAACACACATTAGTTTTATCTTAGCATATAGGTAACCACTTATTTTTGAGATCGAATGCAGTTCAAATAAGCAAATAATTGGAAGTGGTTTTGTGTGAAACAATGAAGGAAAACTAGTTTCCAACTCATAATCCACCTATACTTCTCTGCTTACAAATGACTACTGCTAATAGTATCCCATATTCTTATAGAATATATTTCAGAAGTTCGAGAAACTACAACTTCGATACCCTTCCGTTAAATAGTATGTATCTCCATTTGAAATTTTGAAACGTTCGATTCAATGAATGAAACTTCTTCTCTTCCTTCTCAAGTTCAAATGGAAGATCGTTCTAAGATGTTATGTATTACAGAAACAGCCAACCCGGTCAATGAACAAACAGAGTAAAAAATTGCTACAGAAATCGCTCAAGAAGAGTTATAACTGAAGTTAAAATTGAAGTATACTTTTCTACTTACACGTTTCTGTAAACAAGATCATCATCAAGCATATTAAAGGTCATGCATAGCCCTTCGTCTGTTATTATCGGTCTGAAGATTTTGCGACAGTCGTATGGATTGCCCATCCATGAGCAATTGTGGAGAAAGTTAACACTTCCCTGGAATATATCAAGACGCTTCAACATGGAAGATAGTGTTTTTCAGGAATACACCGAATGATTGCAGAGAAGGTTATGAGAGTGCAACATATTGATGCCGAAATAATTTAAATTCTTATATATTTTCTCTGAAGATTTCCTAGAACACAAAGCTTGAGGGTGTAAAAGAGAAATAGAAAGTATCAATGAATCATTTGGTTCCTTGAATACTTTGGAGCTTAGTGAATCAATACATATGTATCCATCAAACACTTAGCAGATCGTCCACCGGTTCAAATCCGACTGGTATTCTCAGTCATGGTACTCCGAATCTGATTCGTCATAATAATAATAATAATAATAATAGCTTTATTTGTCCAACAGTAAATCCATTCAAAAATACAATGTTGTGAAAATAACATGAATATAAATGAAAATAAATGAATTGAAATTAAAATATATAGAAACACATGATTATGTAATATGGTGTATAATTATTGGTAATATTTTGAAATCTAGATGGTAAAACTATAAATTTAGATTCGAAAAAGTGGAAGACATTGTAAAGGTAAGCGTCCATAGGTACGCATCGTACGTATCGTATAAAACGGATCGATTTGTGGTAGTGCGTCCACTGAATCCGTAGCGATCGGATTGCCGATGCAACGGTCGGCTTTTAAGTAACATTCGCATTTTTGTTGTGAGTGGACGATCGGAAACATTACAGTGTGTAATGTTTCCGATCATGGAAAGTGATGAAGAACTTGTCATTATTGCTTTGTTATTAGATGAAGAAGAAAGGAGGCGAAATAAGAGAAGACATAGATTGTGGATGCATGACATATTCAAAAAAAGATCACAATTTGGAGAATATCATACACTATTCACTGATTTGCTCCATGATATGCGTAATAACAAATATAATTAAAGCACGTGTGTGTACTTAGTGTCGAAATGTAACAAAATTCAAATGATCTGTGAAGCGACCAGTGACTACCTATTGTGACATGCGTCCACTTATCGGCAATCCGCATGTTGTCATCCGCACCAGTCGGAAAAGTTGCCCCTTCGATAAATTTCATCGGCATTACCGACGGACCGATACGTGCGATCCGTCCGCTGCCGGTCAGTGGACGCATATGTATAACTTACTATACTAATAATTCTAAAATCCGTTTCGTACGATACGTACGATGCGTACCTATGGACGCTTACCTTAAGACTATACACACAATAAATAGAAATAAGCCTATGAAAAGGTTTCATCGATTAAATTAGCTAACGCCAAGTCTATTAGTTGTTTTGATGTACATAAATTGATATCACATAAACCGGAAATATCATTGAAACTGGACATAAAGAGGTGCTTTGATGTACATATTAGTACGAGGTCTCTCACAGCAAAACAGTAAGTTGTTTCTTATATTCGCTTGTGGAACACGAAAATTTATCTGTGCCAACAATTCAGCACAATCTTATCTTTATGTTTTATTTTCATATGCCTCGCTGAAATATATGATCAATCAGTTATTTTATTGGCTTCGCGTGCTGGAATCACGAATAAAAAAGTAAGAATTTGTTGCTCCTCAGTTCACACAAATTACCGTTCCTAGACTTGATTAACACATAATTCTTCAGGGTAGCAATTCTAATGGGAATAAAAGAAAAATATAATGTTACAATGACAATATTTCCAACTGAAGTTGGGGGATACAGCACGGCTGTCTTTTTAGCAGCTAAATGTTCATTCGTTTGAAATGTCTTTCCCCTAACCGAGGGTAGTTTCCCTACAAATGAAAAACGCTCGAAAGTTGGAACTTGTGCGATAGTTGAGTTCACCCATCCCAATGCTAACCGAGATAAATGATAAACGTCTAACTGCTTTCTACATTGGCGATGAAGGATTTTTCATCCTTGATTGCCTAAACAATTTTCAGTCTTCAAATTTTTATCCCTGTTGATGAGATGAGAGCAAACCCTCCATATCCCTGTTGATGAGATGAGAGCAAACCCTCCAGCTTTTTTCTTTTCAATAGTAGGTACGTTCCAACTGAGCAGTTTCCTAGAAAGGTATTTCCAATCACTGAAAACCTTTCAGATTTTAAAATTTTTGCAAATAATCCCATATGATATCAAGATAGCTGCAGTTATAAGGGTCACTTTTACTAACTAAATTATCATACTGCATCCAAATTATTATATCCGTACCTGTACTGTAGAATAAATTATCCGGACAATAAAAAGAAGGATTGGAATTGTGTTCTAAATGATTCACCTGAACTATCAAAATCATCATTCCTTAACATGTGATTAGAGACAGGACTTCGCTATCTAAAACTAATAATACTGCAACCATGTGAAGTATTTTTCAGAAACTTTAATTCCTGTTTTGGATCAGAATATATTCTACATTTTGTCATCTATCGATGTTTTACGGAGCACAAAACTGTCCTGTTCTAGAATACTATTACCAGGGTGAGATGCTCTCAGATTTCAAGGTAATTCGTCATACAGGTGATGTTCTCTTTACGGCCTCACTAACTTTTCTAGTACACCACAGAAATTTCCACTGTCGTTTCTGTTCTGAAATATACTCATTCTTTTTGCCTTTGAACAACTCGTTTACGAGTGTGGACTCTCCTCTCTTTTGTCATGAACCTTGAGACATCGAACTTTTCTCTCTTAGGGGTTTGTTTTCAATAGGGGCAGAGGTGTGGAATCGCTTACCGAAGGAGGTGTTTCTGGAGGCTTGTACACAAGCTTCAAAGAGTCAAAGTAACCGCTAATTTGTATCATTTATAGGTACAGCTCATCCAATCCATCTTGGCACAGAACTAATAACGTATATGCTCAGCAATCTCTGTGAAGTATACTAAGATAAAAAAAATATCCGAGTTTGTGCCAAGATGGATTGGATAAGCTGTACCTTTGTGCACCACACTAGCCCTTTCGAGTTAACCTGAAGATTGAAAAATCCTGAAGTAAATAACCAGACTGCTCATATACTCATCTAGTGGGCCATCCTGTATGTAACAAGTTTGTGTGGACCTGCTGCCAGAATCAAAGGATTAATTCACTATCGATCCCATTAGCTTGAATATGGCAAGCAGAGTAGATTTTCAGGTGACCATACATATAAATAATTCATTTTGAGAGTCCTAAGACAGGATCCTACTCCATTATTCTTAGAGTATTACAAGTTTATATCTTCGAATGCATTATTCCAGGTGGTCCTCAATCGTTGAATAATTGAAACATGTTTTTTTTACAATGTTAATACCGATACACGCTCGAACCACCACTTTCGGAATAATTTCTGATGATAATATTCCAATGTGCTTCACATTGGTGATCGATAACTTTTCAGAAGTTAAGTGGAATTACTCCTGTTCAATACATATTCTATCGAAACTGATATTTTTTTGATGATGACGAATCGAACTGGGAAGGGGATGATATAGCCAATAATCTATATTGATAATAATTGAAGATACCCATTTCAGAAGGATTGATAATTATGTCATTTGAATTCATATGATGGTTTTTCAAATATTCATCAATAAATTCTGGACCCTGTCGAATTATATTTTTGAAATACTTCTGTTCCATTGGATTTCAATTGATCCATTCTCCGGCACTTCGGATTCGTTCAGTAAACCTAATACGATCGACACTGTGTCAAAACAGAATAAACTACATTCCTTTTTCTCGTCATTCAAAATTTGTAATGTATTTCATGGCCTGCTTCTTCTTCCAACGGGAAAAAAATACACTCAGACATGAAAAATGGTTGAAGCTTTCTCGGCCAAGGTGTTCATTATCACTACTTTGGTTCGGGTTTGAAGGCCGTCGTTTTTTGGAATATTACATAAAACTCCATCTGTCTCTTCTCGCAAATCGATTGATCGAAGTACTGACATTTTTAACAACGAAATGACATTTTCATGAATCTAGTGGTTGCTGGGCAACGAGAAATAATCGTTAGGAATGATCCGTTACTGTACTGTAAGGAATTGTGTATGATATACCAGACAGAAAGAGAATCATTTCTCCCGAGAAAAAGATATAGCTACCGAGGCTGCAAGCTAGCTATTTCTCGAAGGAGAAATTGTAATTTTTGCCGAGATTTGTAAAGAATTTCATAAAATGAACGCGGAAGGACCAGAGTGATGGATTATTTGAAAAGTAACAACCTGTTATGCAACAGTCAGCATGGGTTTAGAAAAAAAATTCTACTGAAACGGCTAGCTTTTACTTCCCCAATCATATGTGCCATGACTTTTTCATAAGTCTTTCTATATCTATCTATAGATCTATAGAAAGCCTTCGACACCATATCAGTAGATTACCTGTCTACCAAACTGAAGTTGTTGGTTTTCCGAATAATTTTTTTTTTTTTATTCATTGACAAAACAAACCTTCCGAACAGAACAAGTTCTGGTATAAGGAAGATAATACATTGTATATAATTAAGTTCAAATATTTCAAAATAAACGAAAAGTAACAATTACAAACAACTTTATATGTTTATTGATTGATGAACATCATTATGATATCAATTCTAGTTTAAATTTTTTCAAGAAAACATTTATGGATTTTGAATTTTTAATATCGTCTGGAAGATTATTGTAAGTTTCTATACAACTAGATATAGGATTGTTTTTGCCTTTATTCGAATGAATGTTATTTAAGTGGAAATTATTGGCATTTCTGATATTATAGTTATGTAATTTTGATTTTTTTTTGAAATGACTATTACCTTTTTGTAAATTATTTGTTAGTTTGTATGCAAATTTTGCTTTTTTAAATTTCATTAGTTTATCTAATGTGAAAGTTTTGATATATTTATATAATTGTAAAGAAGGTGTTTCCCACGGTTTTTTAAAAATAACTTTTATTGCTTTATTCATCAAACGATAAATGATCTCTTTTTGGTTTTTACTACAAGATGACCATACTGTTATTGAATATCTAATATGTGAGACAATATGGGCATTATAAATGAGATTTTGAATTTGATTATCTAGAAAATCAATTCTTCTTATTGCTCCAATCAAAGGAATAATTGTTTTCTTAATTTTATCCACATGGCAATCAAAATTCAAATTTTCATCAATCATCAGGCCTAAATATTTGTGTTTTTCAACTTGTTTTAAAATCCTATTCTTCATCATTATTTTTAATTTTATTTGGTCCATATTTTTTTGTTTGAAAATCATGTATACAGTTTTTTCTGTATTAATAGTCAGATTCATTTCATCCATCCATTTTTCATACAATTGAATATCTTTATCAATAATATTTTCTAATAGTTTTGTATTCTTGATGGAATAATAAATCACAGTATCATCTGCAAAAGAAAAATGTTTGCCTATCAATTTTAATTTGGTTATACTATTTACATAAATTAAATAAAAAATTGGGGCCAGTACTGAACCTTGGGGAACTCCCATGGTGGATTGTTTTTCAATACTTCGATTTCCTTCAATAACAACATATTGGATACGATTTTCAAAATAATTTTCAAAAAGTTTATGAGTGTGACCTCTTATTCCTGAAGTATTCAAAACTTCCAGCAATATTGTATGATTTACTGTATCAAATGCTTTTTTTATGTCTAAAAAAATGGCGACGCCATATTTACTTTCATCTGAAGTTTCGAAAATGTCATTCATGAAATCAGTTACTGCGGATTGGGTATTTGAATTTGGTATGAAAGCATATTGAAATTTATTGAAGCCAAAATTATCTTTGATGAAATAAACCAGTTGTTCTTTTAGTACTTTCTCAAAAATTTTGGAAAAAACATTCAGAAAAGCTATTGGTTTCATTATGGTTCTTTTGAGATAATTTGGAAAAACACCTTCTTCAATACATTTATTAATAATAAGTGATAGGGGTAGGCTAATTAGATCAACAATATCTTTCAAGTCTTTCGAAGTTATTTGATCTTCGCCAGGAGCAGTGTTGGATTTGAGTGATATTATAATTTCATGAATTATTTCTTCCGAAACTGGTTTTGAAAACATGGTTTTATTACAAAGTGATGACATCATTGGTTTGGTTTTGAAGTTTTTTGATAAAGTCAATCCAATTTCAGTGAAAAAGTTGATAAATTCATTGCATATATCTTTGTTAGATGTTATTGGTGTGCCAGATTTATTTTTGATTTGATTTATAGATTGTTTCTCCTTATTTTTTCACCTATATTGCTATTGATGACATCCCAAATTTTTTTTCAGGTTCTTATCAGCCTTTTCAAATTGTTTATTGAGCTTTTGTTTCTTTAAATCTTTGCATAATGTATTGACCTGATTTTTAATTTTTTTGTATGTATTCTTTAAGTCATCAAGATTTGAAAATTTTTTCAATTTTTTGTATAATTTATCTCGAATTTTCATTTTATCTAATAAAGACTTAGTTATCCAGTTATTGTTTTCTCGTGTTCTAAAGGTTTTCGTTTCACTGGATTTTTCTTTGCATTCTTTTATACAGTTGGCAAGTTCTTCAAATGTTGGTATATTAGTGAAAGAATTCAATTGTTCTGAAATAGAATCGCGAAATTTACTTTTGTCTTTTGTATGGCTGAAATCTTTAATGAATGGACTCAGCTTTATCGTAAAACAGGTAGGTCTGATGTCGGAAGAATGTGACATTAGTTGAGGAGTTACTCACGGTTATGGGCGCCGTTACAAAAAATGTCAGAGGGGCACATTTTTTTGAAATCAAAGTAATGCATTAAATCGAAATGAAAATCCTTTTGGACAATACTTACGAGTGTGGTTTAAAAAAAATCAGTAATACTTTGGTCGCCATGACCACTTTTTCTTTAAATTATTTTTGAGGAACTTCAAATGAAATTTTCGGCGGACTCGTATATTTTCGGATATACAGGTCCATTTTGTTGTGAAACTTCACAATTTTTCAAATAAAATTTCTGTTTTTTTAAACACACAAAATTCCTTCTTCTGATCAAACACCACTCACTCTTTTATTCACTCGTTTTCAACACTTTTAGGCAGAAAAAACCATTAGTTTTTAAAAAAATGCATTTATTTTCAAACCATAACCAATTTGTTGTGATGTCAAAGTGCAATGACAGTCGAAAGTGATGTATTTGCAGTGTTCCCGCTCTCATTGTTATTGTTGAGGACTGAATGTATTCATGTTGGATTTTTTGATAAAAAATAAATGTATTTTTCTGCTTGAAAATGTTGAAAACGAGTGAATAAGAGAGTGAGTGGTGTTTGATCAGAAGAAGGACGAATTCTGTGTGTTCAAACAACTAAAATTTGATGTGAAAAATTGTAAAGTTTTACAAGAAAATGGACCTGTATCTCCGAAAATATACTAGACCGCCGAAAATTTTTTGTAGTGGAGACCGAATTACGTAAGCTCCACAAAAAAAATCAAATAATGTGCTCAAAGCGACCGACGTATTTCCAAAAAATTAAAATTAATTCGATATCGTGTCTTACGCGGCGTATGGACTGAAAAATCTAAAATCCAGGGGAGGGGACTCGCCCCCCCTTGCCCTTGAGAAACGGCGCGTTTGCTCACGGTTCCGTTTTAAGGCCGCTGTTGTTTATTTTGTTCATGAAGGATCTGGCGGAACATCTGAAGGATCACAGTCTCTGCATCTATGATAGTTACCTTACTAACCAAAGTCACAGTAATCATCGACAGTTTCAAATTTTGGTTTGAACGTTAACGATTAGTAACAAGTCCAAGTCAGTAATGATGAACTTTCACGATAGAAATGATAGTATGGTGGATGAAATGGTCAAAAGTGACTTCAGTAGATTAGACGAAATTAAATATTCGGGAACAATGATGGATAAATCTCTTTATTGGAATAAGCACATCGATAGTGTGCAACAAACTGAACGAAGCTTTGTTTTTGTGTTAGAGCAAATGAAAAACTTTATTGATGAACAGAGCCTTACATGTTTTCCACATCATGTATTCGGAATGTGATAGAGATTTCAACAGACTGTTCATAGCACAAAAACGAATTGTGAGACTGATATATACATATGGTTCAAAATATCGAGATGGTTGTAAAACGACATTTTTTAAGGTAAATGTCTGTACCATCGATATATTTTTTAGGTGTGTGTGAATGAATTTATCAACTTTTATAACTAATTCATCCTCTCACACTTATTGTACACCAAAAGGTCATTCATCGAGAATACCAATCCACATGACTGCCGAATTCAGAAATTCTGCCCTCTATAATGCAGTAGCCTTTTACAATAAGCTCTCTCATAGCGTGAAATGCTCGAAAACAAATGATACATTTTGTTAAAATTCTAAAATATTTTTTATTGATAAATGCTATCAGGCCCCGCAGGAGTTTTCACTCGACACACACACTTTATTTGATGTTTCAAATGTACATGTACTTGTATTTTTATAGTAATCTGTTATTTTTTATCTATGATTGTGTTATTGTGACCAACCGTACGCCTCGTACCTAAAGGTCCAAATAAATTATTATTATTATTTTAATAATAATTCACAAATCGCAAATGGGTCCCCGAGGATTGCTGCATCTAGACAATATTTGAATTAATTACTGGAATATTGGGGGCATCAAAAACAATAAACATATACAGGCCCCTATGAGCGACAGTGCAACAAATGCTGTTTTGAAAAATGGCTCTGATGAAAAGTTAACGGTTTATTTTTGAAAAATTGAGTGAGGCTTCAGTTGTTGAATAGAATTGGGGTTCTTTGGTGTTGCGCTGTCATCATCGTGTTGACTTTTTTTTTCTAAGGCATTTTTGGTAATACAAACTTAACAGTTGTCATGAACTGTGTTCCTCTCGACGGGAAAAAACTACCATTTTCCTCCCTTTTTCAGGGGTCGGATAAAGTTTTCTAATATTGGCGAATAATTCAGTCAAAATTATCCGTGTTGCTTCTGAAGCTTTCTCTACTGGGTAAACAATATACCACTCTTCAATAGAAGCACGTCAACCTTTTATGCAAAATATCAGTCATAAAATGTCACACTCCTTGATGTTGTTAGGTAAAGATGATTCATCAACTCACTCGTTCCAAAAATGTGTAAAAGTCCTCATCTATAGTACTGATATTTGGGATGTTTTTGGAAAAACGTTTTCCTTCTCCACATAACATCGACATATACTGCAAGTTTTTCAACCTGAAATGTAACCATTTCATTAGTCATCAATAATCTGGACACAATCATCTGAAATATATTCATTCATCGGTTATTTTTTAGTAAGCATTGAGTATTGTTCTTCTTCAGCACATTATATTATTTATTTAAACCAATCTCAAATTTTGCCCATTGAAATGACTCACTCTAAAGGTGTCAGTTCCTGTTTGTCAACAATCAGCTTCTTCATTATGTCAGAATAATTAAAATTCTTTCGCGTACTCTTCACTTCGTGGCAAATAGTTACCGCTGGGAATGGTATTTCATAAATATTTGTCTCCCCTGAATCAAAATTTACTATGACTGGACTACTCTGCCACTTTCTATAAGTTTGATAGATAACAGCGATGCATACAACCATACTGGATATGAATATAATTATCCATAGTATCCTGCAAAGAATGATATAATAATGCCATAAATCATAACTAACACAACTCGACTATTCAGCTCAACTCAAAACTGAGTACTATAGTCGGGCCGTTCAAAAGATAGAATTCAAGGACGCGTGAACAGTGAATGCCTGCATCTATATATATAGCCTGCGCGGCGTAGCGACGCCTTCTAAACTGAAATAAATGAAGAACTGTTTACACTGTACTGTACTCATTTCCGCTTTGTATTTACGTGTGTTACGTTAGTTATATAATATGGATGGAAACACTTTTTCACCTCCAAGAAAAAGATGAAAAAAAGACATTTAACTGTAGAGGAAAAAGGTGTAATAATGAACACTTATAAAAAAGCATCCCATGAGTTTAAGGGAAAACAGGGAAATGCGACGTTTTTCTTGAGTGGTGTAAAGTGTAAATCGGACTTGTAACATTGGGGAGAGGAACATTCAAAGAGTGCGTGCGTGCGTGATAGAAGAAGAAGAATATTCATTTGAAGTAGGTAACCCTTATGATTATACCATTATAGATATTGTAAAAGATTATAAAGAATAAAAATGTAGATATAGCTCAGTACCAATAATTCCAAGTTTGAAAAACCACAACAGTAACACATTTTATATCAAAAATACATTGCAGCACGGCAGAATAAGAGGTATAATGGATTAATTTACAATACATCGATGAATATATATATATATATATATATATATATATATATATATATATATATATATATATATATATATATATATATATTATTTAAGGTTTTGGTAGGTTCTTGAATCCTGTTTGATTTAGTAGTTGATTGGTTCTTGGGATTTGGATTCTTTTGGGAAAATAATAAAGTCTTCTCTTTATTTTTGTATACAAATAAAGAGAAGACTTTATTATTTTCCCAAAAGAATCCAAATCCCAAGAACCAATCAACTACTATATATATATATATATATATATATATATATATATATATATATATATATATATATATATATATATAAATATATATATATTTGTGATGTATTCTCGACCGTACTTTATAAACTAGATTTGGAAGTTCTCAGGTATGCGGTCTGTTTACTAATAAAACTCATTTGTTCTTGATCTCAATATTTCGCTAATGTTTATTAGCTTCATCAGGAGAAAAGCTACAAAGAATGTGACAAAATTTTACAAGATTGAATCGAAAATAACAGTTCTACTTACAATCATAGAATTAATATTCCTGGTGTGTTCATTGCCTTGGAAAGCTGAATCAAACTACCCATGCTCGCATAGTTACTGCCTCACTTAAACTGAATCAGCTAGGCAAAATTCATGTTTATAGGAGTCCCTCAGCTGTACCAGGCAATGATGTAATTAACGTTAATCTAAGGGTTTTCATAAGTAAGCACATGTCTGTCCTTATTTTTAAATATTACAAAAGTGATTAAATAGAACTCAAAATATTGCAATAAATGTTACTTAACTGACCTGTATCGGTTTTATAATTAACTGTATTTGGTTTTTTGTTAATGTGGTACATTTCAAGGAACAACCTGGTTTTTTGGTTACTGACTCTGTCTAGGATTTTTACATTTGAATAATCAAATTGATGGCCGGTTTTTTGGGAGTGGTCGACTGCTGCACAAGAGTTTTTTCCTAGCCGGGTATCGCTCTTGTGGAGGGCTATTCTTTGTTTGAGCCACTGCGAGGTCTGTCCCACATAACATTGGTTACATCCACCACACGGGATTTCATATATAACGTTGCTGTTAAGTGGGACAGGTGTTTTGTCTTTGACTTTTGAAAAGAGATCCGAAATTTTTGTTTTTGTTTGTTGTGGTGTATATATATATATATATATATATATATATATATATATATATATATGGAGGTATGGTATTATATCGACTGAATGAATACGGAGATAATGGAATTATATCGGGTATTGCAGTCTGAGTTAATAAGTACACTCTTTATTTCTGCTCAAGCTTTCGAACTTCATTTAGTTCTTCTTCAGGAACGCTATAATGAAGTATAATTTCAGATACAAAATGCGGAATACAGTGGATCTACTTACGAAATGTTGAAATTACATAGAATTGAAGCTGCTAAAACATTGTTTTTCCATCATAATGGTAAATAAAGTAAAAACGTATATGTATATAATAAAAAGGTAAATGTTTTTCACGTTGAAATCAATAATATATCAAAATATAATAATGGTTGTCTTTTGGATTGATTCTAATAACTGTTTAATGTTGGGCTAGATTTAAACACGTTTGGCAATTCATTGAATGCATCAAAATCTTTGGAGAACAAAGGGTTCATGGCACTTCTCCTATTTGTTCTGCGTACATGCAAATTAGTATTATTTCTTGTGGAATAATTGTGCACTTCTGAAGTCAAACTAATGAATTCGCAAAAAATATGAAGGTGATAAGTTATTCAGGATTTTATATATGAATATCATAGTTGAGAATTACAACCTTAAAAAAACTGGTAGCCACCGCAAAGTTAGTAGCATGATTCTTATTTCCGTGAATCTATTCACTTTTAGAACAATGCGTATACCGCTATTTTGAAGTTTTTGTAATTGTGAAGTTTGATTTAGATTGAAAAGGAGCATAATAGAGGCACAGTAATCGAAATGTGGTTGGATAATCGCATTATATACAGTGAGTTTAGATCAAGAGGATAAATTTCTAGCAATTCTTGAAAAAAAAATCTAGTTTTTCACATACTTTCTCACATACATAATCGAAATGATTGCCGAACAGTAATAGATTATCTAACTGGAATCCAAGATACTTAATACATGACAAAATTTCAATGTTTTCATTATTAATTTGGCCAAATATCCCGAACTGGCTCAATCTCATGACCGATTTTATTGTAGTTTTCAGCTCTAAGCGTTCTTGGTCCGTTTAATAATGGAATATAATCAATTTCATAATTCGTAATTTTATTTCATTTCGTTAATCATATAGACAACGAGAAAACGAACTAATAACAATCAGTGCGGAACATTTTAAACATGAAAACCTATCATCCTTGATGAACTCTGTAGTCTTATTCATGAAATGGAATGTTATTACACTATAGCGGAGGGATAATACTTTCCAAATTTAAATATTCCTACGTTCCGTACTCTTTCACTCACTAACGCCATCAAATTTCGCATAACTTACTTTTCAAACAAGCTCCTCCTCTCACCAAAATATTTGAATCCGTGTATTCCTGTGTAATCATAGTATTCCCCACAATAAGATTTCAGATTCCTCAAAAATTTATCAGGACTTTCTGGTACCTTTTCAACGGTTATTCTATTTGTCACAATCAAACCGTTATCCAAAGAACCCATCACTAAGCAATTGCAAACTCTCTTTTCGTGATCACCTTTTTATTTCATGGTGAAAACTATATTGATGAATGTAAACAGCTCGATATACGCCGTTCATTCGTATTATACTAGTCAATGTTGAAACTGCTGTGAAAGAGTGTTTTAAAATGTTTTTCCGCTAACCAGCTGACGAGTGTCAACCCCCAGAAGTCAAAACTTGTGAGAGCAATGGATTAACGAGGCGTAACCTTTTCACGTGGGAAACCCAGCACGGTGGCCCGGCGGAAAATTGAACTTTCATCAAATCAAATGAATGTCTTGACGCTTGAGAGCTATTGGTTCGAACTCTCTTTGAATATTATAATTAATTTATTCTACTGGAACATTTATTTCAAAAACTGATTGGTTCAAAAAACTGAACTGAATTGAAGGCAATAAATTTCTACAAGAGAACTGAAATGAGAAATTTATCAAATGGTTAAATTGAGGAATCGAAATAATTGAAAAGATAGTTATGCAAATGTGCAGAAATTGAACTGAAAAATCATAACCAGTGAAATCGAGAAGAAATTGAAAAGAAAAATTAAAAATATGTTGAAACGAAGTTTCTAGTTGAGTCTGATCACTGACGTTTCGCATTATTTCATCTGAAATTGTCTTCAGGTGTTGTCACCAAATTGAATTCAACAGAAACAAAGCATGTTTTGTTTCGCCATCTATCAATAGAAAGCCAAACTACACCTAATGGACATGCCAGTATATCATTTTTTTCCTCGTAGATTTTATTAATAAATTTGATATCATCATTTCATTTCCGTGTAATGATGTAATATTATAGTATTCTGATCAGTTGAATTTATTTATAAAGTTTGTACTACGGAAGACAAAAGCGAACCGAGAACCAAACTGAATACAGAAAAAGCTACTGACCAGTAGGAGCAGTGTATCATACATATTCTCACGAGGTGCGTTTCATTCGATAAACTTATTACTCGATCAATCTAACTCAACGTCTTGAAAGCTGATTCTAGTGTAAAGCAACCCATTATCTCAACAAATATTTGATGACAGTGCAATTTATACTTTTTCATTAGGGGTAATCACCTTCTACAATTATCCATTGTTTCAAATAAATGAAATCACCATATTATATAAGTGAAGTAAATGATAAGATTTTTAGTCTGGAGGAATTGAAACACGATCCTTCCATAATGCAACATTCATCTTCAGCTGAAACTACTGAGTCTTCAGCTTGAAGAACACCATCTTCACTATTGGAAAATACGGCTTACAAGGGGCCATTGAGGAAAAATTCTCCACGAGCAGTAAAAGACCTCAAATAATTATCAATAACAACATTCTTATTGTTGCCTTATAATTGTATTATACAATAGTTTTGCTTGTATTACTCATTGCTATCATCTTGATAAATTTCTTGTTTTTTCATCTTTTCTCTTTTATACTACTTGTTCGAATTTACTAAGCACAATTTCAAAGTTAGTCACATAAATACTAGATCGATATGGAATGGTTTCCATGATACCAAGGATAAAGTATACAACAAATATGACATAATGTTATTGTTTCCGAAAATCGACTCACTGATAATATATCTAATGATTGTGTCCATTTAGATTGTTTCGTAATGATTGAGTAGAAGGTAGAAGGGGTGGTTTGCTATTTACATCAAAAATTTATTGAAAGTTGGCAGGTTTGACTATCTATTCAGATTCACTCGAAAAAGTATGGGTATCCTCCACTATCTATAAAATCAAATATGCCATGGCCTCAATCTATAGACCTACGAATTGTCCCCTCCAATTTTCTCGAAGAGAGTTTATTTATTGTGCGAAATTTGAATATGTAATTTTTGTAGGTGATCTGGATATCAATTTCTCGGATCTCATGAATAAGGCGCATGTCCTCCCACTAGCATCAATAAACAACGCAGAAAACTTGAGTGACCTCCGACCAATTGGTATTTTATGTATAAAACTTCTCAAAATCTTATACCGTTGAGAAGACAGAGGAGAGACTTCCTGAAACCACTGTATATTTGTTTGCATATTTTTTGAATAATGTCCCCTTACGAGTAATTATGGTTCGAACTTTCCTTATATGAACTATTCAACTTCTCTGAAACCTGTTTCGAATGATGAAAAGATAAAGCTATACAAAACTCAAGCAAATTCAAAAATGATTCAGAATAGAACTGATAAGGTAAAATTCTTCATGAAAAGGGAAAAAAATTAATATGGGAAACAAAAAATTCCGTGTGAAGTTTCGTTTACTCAACCTACGTATTTTGCGGAATCAATAATCGCTCATTCCACAAATACATACACAGACAACTGTAGAAAAGATTTCTTCAAAACTTATTGCTTTCTTTCAGAGCTGAAAAATTTCGGTTTTTGCTTTCGTAAGAAATTTGAACAGCGCCTGGGCGTCACATTCAATTTATATTAACACACCTATCAGTATCAGTCTAGGAGAGTACTTTCGATATTGCCTCGATCTTCACGACTGCAAAAATTATAGTCCAAAAATTTAAGGAATATTTGTAATCACTATGGTCGCCATATCCAGCAAACAATTGCGATTCATTCAAAGCTCATTGAAATAATAATCCCCTTATAAACTCTCTTACCATTCTGTAACACCAAATGCATCTTCTCAGACTCCTAGCAGTACCCGATCAGATTAATGCACTGAATACTCATGTCGTTCTGAAAGATCCATCTCAACACAACCGGTACTTTCATCTGATTGCTAAAATATTCTGATAAGTGAGTCTGTGATGGCTTGGTTCAAATTGAATCACTGGCGGAAACGAGGAGGCCTGCCCCTCCTTCGACAACTCATCGTTCTTACTGACGGCGACAGTGTGAAAAAATGAATGTGTTCCCAGAACATTCAGGAAATTTCTTAGTGAAAAATTTGTGTTTTCTCTAATTTCTTGGGTTAGCAACCCACCACATTCTGAATGACAAAAAATCTCAGATCTTTGAAGATTTCTCTACAAAACTTATATAAAAGTGAAAGTTTCTGAGAAATTGATTCTGACTCGCAGGTTTTTACTCCTGACTTTCGCCTACGCTGTATCAATCAATATTTGCGATTCTATCTGCTCTATACTTGAACATCCTTCAACGAAAAATCACAAAGGATTTTGTCTTCGCAACATTCTAGAAATTATATTACCTATAATAGTAGGATTATGTACCTGGGAAAACACTTCAGACAGATATGTCTGATCCCACTACTGCTATGTCGGAAACGGTTAGATGCACAAAAGAGTCAAAAAAAATTTTTCCTATTCAGGAAACCAATGAATGTTCTTTGGGTATCAATCTTTAAAGCCAAAAATCACTTTTTCCTAAATCTTCAATTGAATTTCGACCTATATTTCTTGGATTATTTTCAAACATCCAAAGTATTCTCGAAAATACTGTTTTTTTTTAGCACGTCCCCTCCCCCCATGAAACTCATCCTGGCTCCGACACTAAATGGATTTTTTTTTCTCTTGTCTTTGGAGGGCTATTCATGTCATAACGATATTGGTATATTTCTGTTTCATCGTATCATACAGAATTCTCAAGAATCTTCACATCTCGAAACAGACCTGAACTGAATTTTACATTAAATTCAGCATCAATCGAAAGCATCGTCTTTTGAAAAACGCCCGTGCCGGCTCCATTAACCAAGTGGTTTGCAACATCACGGAAACATAATTAAAAGCTGTTTTCACATGGAACTAATTAGGTCTGAAAGGGTGAACACATAATAATGCTCCATTTCGGGAATAGTGATAATTATCAGGTTGGAATACGAAGTCGATATAAAGTTAATAATGAATAATTTATGCATGCTGCCTATACAGAGTGTTCTTGAGAACTGACGAAAATTTTGCCCAATTTTCACTGAAACAGCTAACCAAATTGTATAAGATGAAGTGGCTTGAAAGTTTCTAATCGTCATAATTTTTGTTTTTGATTTGATATATCTGAAATTCATCAAGAAACTGAGAAAAAAGTTATCCAATCGAGGTGAGTCAAAAAAAACAGCAGAGTTCTGATTGACTATGAAAGCAGACCTACGAGAAATATCCAGTATCGAGTCACAATATTATTTTTCCATTTCTTCAATGCTACCGAAATCATAAGCCCCGCTGTACGAACTGTGAGAGAGCGATTTTTGGTAAATCTCCTGGAATTGAAAAACTTTTTTTAGCGATCGCGTTAGTAGAACCAACCAACGATCGGATGTAGTCAATATAGACAAGGAGGTGGTGACAGGTGACGTTCTCCCATTTTACACTGCATGCCTTTTCGAAGCTTGATAATCAACCCTAAGATATGAAAAATAGACAGGTTCCTGGTAGCCAAGCGTGTGCACTAAGGAGGATGACACCTACACAACAACCTTTGGGGAAAGTATAGAAATGCTCATCAAGGCCCTCTTTTCGGCCGCAACAATTCTAAAGGACCCAGTAGCGGTGCACTGTCTGCAAAGCAAGCCGAATAGGCCGAATGCCTCGGACTGGAGACTAGCTACTGAGATAACAAGGCCAAATAGAATTAGGTGGGCAATGAGTAAATTCCAAACATACAAATCTCCAGGAGAGGACGGAATATATCCCATCCTACTTCAAAAGTGGCAGGAATTGCTGACCCCATACTCATGTAGAATATATAAGGCTTGCATAGCCATGAGATACGTACCAAATGAGTGGCAAAAAGGCGCAGAGTCATCTATATACCCAAGATGGGGAAAGTAAATGATATAACGCCCAAGTCATACCGACCAATTAGTCTAGCGTCTTTCCTGCTCAAAACACTGGTAGATAGATGCCTAAGAGATGAGGTATTATCAATAAACCCTCTCAACAATGCCAATATGCGTACCAGCCAGGCAAGTCAACAGATCTGGCACTGGATGATCTTAACAGGCTACTAACAAAATCCCTAGAGAATAAGGAGATAGCAATGGCGACATTTGTCGACATCGAGGGTGCCTTCAATAACGCATCTACAGAGTCCATCACCAACGCTCTAGATAGAAAAGGGGTTTCAACTCTCCTGTGTAAGTGGATAAATCCCAGTCTGGAAACAAGGGTAATAATATCATCCATAGGCGAAACCACAGTCACAGCTAGAGCAGGCAAGGAGTGTCCGCAAGGAGGGGTATTATCGCCGCTACTGTGGGGTATCCTAGTGGACGAACTACTAATGAGGCTAAAATCCAAAGGTATGCATTGTTTAGGATATGCCGATGACCTCGCGATTATCGCAAGGGGCAAATTCGCAAGAACTGTCTCGGATCATATACAAACTGCTCTAAACATAATAAATAAATGGTGCCAGGAGGAGGAACTAACTGTAAACCCTCTCAAAACTACACTAGTAGTCTTCACTTAAAAGATAACACTTGGAGGGCTGAAGCCACCAGTTCTGAACGGGGTAGAAATTCCAATTGCACAAGAGGCAAAATACTTGGGAGTCATTTTTGACCACAAGTTGACATGGAATCAACACCTACAAAAAATAATCCAAAAAAGCACGATAGCCTTCAACTTATGCAGAAGGATGTGCGGGAAAAACTGGGGTTTACAACCTAAAATGACTATATGGCTATATACCAGGGTCATCTTACCCATGATAGCATATGGTTCGCTGATATGGTGGCCAAAGACTCAGCAGGTTGGGGCAATTCGAAGGCTGAGTGGCATTCAAAGGCAAGCTTGCCTGGCTGCCACGGGCGCTATGAGAACAACCCCAACAACCGTATTAGAAGTCTTGATGAACCTAACGCCACTACACATATATATTCAAGAAGAAGCCAGGTTAGTCACCAGTAGACTGACCAGAGGGCAAACACCTATAAGCACATTGCACGGTAAGGTGTACAACGAGCTAAACAAAGAGGAGGAAAACGACCCCATAATGAGAATGCCATCGGATGAGATGCTTCCCAAGTATAGCTTCGAGAAAAACTTCAAAACAAATATAACAGGCAGAGAGGCATGGAAGGGAGGACCTCCAATCAATGCAGAAATTGACTGCTACAAAGACGGCTCGATAACCGAGGAAGGTGTAGGAGCAGGAATCTATATAGTCGAACCAAAGACAAAAGTCTCACTAAGCTTAGATAACAAAGTGACGATGTTCCAGGCAGAAACTGCAGCAATACGCCACTGCGCAGAAGAGTTATTAAGGCAAGAGTTTAAGGAAAAGACCATTGCTATATACTCTGATAGCCAAGCAGCTATAAAAGCAATTAGCTCCATGCAGGTTAACTTCAATCTGGTCTGGAATTGCCTAGAAAAGCTACAAGAGCTAGGCAGTCAAAACAGACTGTCTTTAGCTTAGGTACCAGGCCATACAGGATACAAGGGCAACGAAGAGGCTGATTCACTAGCACGAGAAGGAGCACAATGCTCCCCCATTGGCCCAGAACCCTTTTGTGCAAAAGCACTGCGAAAAACTTGTAACAGCACCTAGAAGGAAAAACAATCTCAAAAATGGTGGAATAAGACGTCGGGTATGAGACAGGCCATAGAGTTCATCAAAGAACAATCGCCAAAATTACCTACTAAGTCAAAATAGGCATTCAACTAGAATTCTGGTTGGGTTATTGACAGGACACTGTAGACTCAACAAACATATGAACAACATCGGACTGGCAGACACAACCTCATGCAGGTTCTGCCAAAAACCACAACCCTCTCAATATATGGAGAACTAAAGGTCTGGCCTATGGAGTCTAGTTACAAGGACGGGTCTAGACAAGGAATTCTAACATACATGAGGGCACGCACAACCTGCAAAGGTCGCGGTGTAGTAGGCTGTTCAGCACATAAGCCCCATATTTTAATCTTAATCTCAACTGAATGGCCCATCAAACAGAGAAAAATGGCAGTAGTTTCCATGCTAGTTATCAGTACGACAAAGAGCATATATTATTGAACCAAACTCCCTGTGTCTGTGTTTTCAATAGTAAATGTATACATAGGGAATATATCATCGAACTTCCATCAGATCTTTGAGGCGAAGCAGTGGAATTATCAAAATTTGTTTTCCATAACAATCTTAGATATCAACGAATTTAGCCTTTCAAAGTCGTTACCCAATAGACAAGGCTCTGGTTGAAATGGAAACACATTGAGATTATGTTTTTCCAAATGGAGTGTCATTTATTGCTTATCATATTCGGGCTTCCCTCGAAAACATACAAAAAATATAGTGTTTGATAGAGTATATACAAAGCGATTCAGAGTTCGTGCTCGAGAGAATATAGAACACCAATACTTCTCAACAAATCTCATTTCCAACAGAAACTCAGTTAGAGAGTCTAGGTTTTCATGACAAAGTTATAAAAATGTAGGTTTTTTGTTGTCGCCTAATAATTTGACCTTTCAACTTTTTACTAAGACCGGAACTCAAATTTTTCTGAACGGAATACTCTATATAATATTCCATGTATGCATCAGCCATGAAAAGCTTTATAAACAAATAGGGTTATGTCGGAACGGCTCGACAGTCATACCACAAAAAATATATGATTTTAATCCTCTGAAATAGTGATGAGTTCGCGCCAGCAATAGCACTTCGAAAAAACTATATTTCCATCTGTTCTCGTTGAATCAATGAACATTTTTCTAATGAAATATCAGATACTCTAGGTATAATTCTATCTTTTACTGATATTTGAGAGAAACAGATTCTCAACAATGTTATTTTTCCTATATTTTTGTATATTTTTCCTTCTATACAAACCCATATAGAAGGAAGAGTTTTATAGAATAGAATAGAATAGTTTATTGGCTACGTGATACATTTTTACAAATATTTGTAGCAAGTCAGAACACAAAAGTTATAAAATAAATCGTCATATATACAAATATAACAATAAATATCAAAATGTTTCTTAAAAACGAACAATCACAATAATAAAAATAATTAAACAATAAAACATCAAGCAACTAATGTTAAAAATGAGAACAATCGTTACTCAATTGAAGTCACACGAATTATCTATGTTGTATAACACATATTCTTCTGTGGAATAAAAACAATGATTTAAAAAAAATGACTTCATTTTTTGCTTGAAACAGTACAAACTGAGTTGTCGTATGTGACATGGTAATTTGTTTTGGAATTTCAAATTCAATGAATTCTTCTGTGAGGTGCTTAGTCTGAATCTCTCAGCTCTTATCAGATTTCCTGATCTCGTTGGATATTCGTGTTGTTGCGATTGTAAAATGTAGTTTGGTCTATTTTTATGAATTTCAATCAATGTTTCATATATAAAAGCTGAAGGAAGCGGCATAATTTTGAGTTGAATAAAGAATGGGCGACAATGATCTCTAAAATTGACATTAGATATAAGACTAATAGCTTTTTTTTGCAAAACAAAAATTTTTTTGGAATAACAAGAATCCCCCCACAACACTATGCCATATACCATGTGAGTATGGAAGAGTCCGTAGTAAGAAGATTCAACTGCTCTGATACCGGCGAATTCTTTGATTCTACGAATCATAAATATTACACTAGATAATTTCTTGGCCAGTTTGTCAACGTGACATGACCAGTTCAATCTATCGTCTATATGGATCCCAAGTAGCTTGACACTTTTACCAGAGATTAAATTAGTGTTTGTGGAGATCATAAGATTTTTATTTTTACCCTCATTTAGGAGAAGTCTATTTGAAGCAAACCAGTTACTAGCAGACTTCATGTTGGCGTTGGCAGAAACAATCAAATCATTCACATCACTTTGACACTCCACCAGACTGGTATCATCCGCAAAAAGAAAACATTTTGTAGGAAATACATGGTAATATGTCATTTATATATAAAATAAACAGAATTGGCCCCAGTACAGATCCTTGGGGCACACCATGTTTGACAGATTTCACATTTGATTTGATCCCATGTAATGCAACACACTGTGATCTATCGTTCAAATAGGATTCAAAAAATTTAAGGGACAACCCATAGATACCATAATAGTGAAGTTTCCCAAGCAGAATATTGTGCGATACACAGTCAAATGCCTTTGACAAATCGCATAACGTTATGAATGAATGTTTGCCCTCCTCAAGACCTACCACCACATTGGATATGATGTTCAAAAGAGCGTTGATTGTAGACTTACCCTTTCGATACGCAAATTGTTCAGGGCAGAAAAGAGAATCAGCTTCTAAGTATGTTATCAATCTACTTTTGACAATTACCTCAATAACTTTCCCAAGTATAGGTAATATCGAAATAGGTCGAAAGTTGTCAATAATGTAAGGGTCTCCTTTTTTCAAACTATTTCTTCAATATTGCAGGAAAAACCCCACTAGCAAAACATTCATTTATCAATATGGTTAATGGGTATGCAATCACACTGGCAATACTTTTGATGATACCACTGTTGAGCTCAAAATAGTCTGAACAATTGGAGTCCTTGAGAGATTGAATACTCTCCATTACTTCCCTCGGGGTGGTGGGAAACAATACGAAGGAGTTAACTGGCGTTTTGAGATTTTTCAAGAAATCACTCGCTTCATGATTTACTTCAGGAAGAGAGGAAATGAGACAATCTACAATATCAACTAAATAATTATCAAAGTCGTTCTCCGAATGCGGTGTATCAACCTCCCTCGAAGGTCTCCTATTACATTCATAATTGATTATCCTCCAAGTATCTCTACTGATATTTGGAGAACATGCCAAAAAACTTTCAGACGATTTTCGTTTTGCCAGCTGTATAGACTTTTTATAATCTTTGCGTAATGTTTGGTAGACTTTTTCGGTTACAATATCTTTTTTAGCGTTTCGGACAACCCTGATACTCGAGAGGATTTCCCTCTTGGAGCGCAATTCATCACCAAACCAACTGACTGGAGGTCTTTGATCACGATAATGTCTCGCCCTTCTCAAAGGAAACGTCTCGACCACATAGCCATTCAAGACTTCTACAAGAAGCTCACCCAAAGCATCCGGAGAACGATCCGTGTTCTCGAAAATACTCCAGTCAAAGCATTCAAGGGCGCTCGTAAACGTGTCTATAGCTGAAGAAGAAATTATTCTTCTATAAATTGAGTCTTTCGTTGATGTTATTTCAAATCCACTCAGCATGTATTGCCCCAAGTGATCCGATACGAGCAAAGGATGGCTAATGTCGAAGCGCTTTCTAGCGCATCTACAGTACTACCGAGTGGGTTGGTACATTCGATCAAAAAGCTTTATCTTCAAGGATTGAAACCTCAGCAATCAACAATTGCCTATCGTATGCAGCCAACCAGAAAATTTTCTGCGGTGGCCGGGAATCAAACCCGCGGGCAAACCAGCAGTGAGGAAAGTGAATCTCATCCAAGCAGGCGCCATATCTCGCTACTAAATGGAAAATATTGCAATTTTAATGTTTTTTCGCAATTTCCAATATTGCTAAGAAAGCTTTTTTCGATTGCAGAGGTTGATATGTTTTTCAATTCATCACCATTCTCGAGGCATGATAACTTTTCTACGTCACGCTACAACCATATTCGTATGGTTAGGTTGATTATCCTGTCCTAATGCTGCTAATCAATTAGTTGGACCTCTATTCATGATTAATTGAAATTTTCATCAATCAGATAATATTAATTTGATATGGGTTATGCGTGTTGTTGTGTTCTTGGATCCCTAAAAAAAGGTTGATGAATTACTATATTATTATTCAGGCCGTTTTCCTAGCTGATCCCACTATTGCTCTCGTGCAAACGCAGAGACTTACAAGGTTGGTTGAATTGGATGAAAGTTTTCTATTCTGGGAAGAAATAATAATATATTTTCAGATCATGAATATCAATGGTTGTTGAGACATTCGCCAAAAACGGAAACAGTCGAATTTCGTTTTTTAGCTCTACCGGTTCCACTTCGAATGATATAGAAAAAAGTCAGAGAAACTTTCAATACTGTTTAATATTTGTTATAATTTAAAATGAACCAACTTTTGATGCGACGTTTCGTTCATCAGATTCCATTATCAACCTCTAGTTTTTTTCATCGATTTGTGTAGCTACTTCCATAACAAGCTCAGCTATGTACGATAAAGGTATTTCTCAACGTTTTTCTCCGAAAAAACATCGTCAGTATTTGGTCATAGAATTCCCGTCAGTGTAGTCTCAGAGAAAAGTCAGAGGAACATTCAATACTGTTCCATCTTCATTATAATCTTAGATGAACCAATTTCCAATGCGACATTTTGTTCATTGAATTCCATCGTCTGTCTCAATTTTTTAAATATGGGAAACTTCTTCAATCAATTGTAGTAGTCACTGTTTAAACCAATTAAGTTCTTGCTTACAATACATGTATTTCCAGATGGTTTTCTCATGATCACTGTATAGTCAAACAAATCCCGTCAGAGCTACCTCAAAAAATACTTTTTTGGTCTAGACCTCAATGATATGCATCAACTCAAATATCAGAAGTAAATGTAATATACCGAACCGAAGAACATTTCAAAATACCCATAATCATCAACGTCGTTCATAATATATCATTAAATGTTTGAATTGCTCTCCATCGTTTCTTAAACACATATTCGCTCTTGCCATAGTATTTTTAAGGCAATTCTCCAGAATTTGTGGAGTTATTTTTTTTTCAATTCGTCAATATTGCCAAAGGTTGATCCGACTGTCTTATCTTTAATGAAGCCCAGCAATGAAAAGTCCGAAAGAGTCAGGTCACGTGAACGTGGTATCCATTTGATGGGACCATTGTTTCCTACCCATTGTCCTTGCAATGTCGTATTGAGCAAATCTCTTCAAATATTTCTACGCTGTGGTGAGGCTCCATCATGTTTCAAAAACTGATATCCTCTCAGAATAATCCAAGGCAAATCTTCCAACAACTCAACTGGAGTCTTCGACAAGAATTCTAAATATAATTCCGCTCTCAAAGTTTTCTCAAAAAAGTAGGAGCCGATAATATTCGTGTCTAGAACACCAAGTCAAACATCAACTTCAAATCTCTCCGAAAATTGGTAGCTCTATGTAGGAAGGAATTCATTTGTCGACAGTGATGATGAATATTCTTGTTGACCCATATGTTATGTGTGGATCTACTCTCATTATACCATGAAATTGTATTACAAATTCCATTATTCCGACGATGTTGTCTGAGTGGCCGTCTACAAAATATTCTCCTATCATAGTGCGTTAAATGCAAATTCCTGGAAAAAAATATTAGATATATATTTTTCAATGTACCTGGCCGAAAACTGTTTCTTTTACACAAGAAGTATAATCATATATGCAAGGAATACGAACATATATTAATTGTTATAGACATAAATGAGATGTCAAGGAAATACCACACAAAAATTTACAGAAGATGACAAAAATTACTTATAACGCTTATGATAGAAAATAAATACTCGAAAACTTGATCATGAAACAACATCATAGAGAATATTGCGACCTCAGTCGAGCTTTTGACTGTGTCCAGCATGGTATTTTGAAAGATAAGCTCTATATATATGGTATAAGGGGAAAAGCATTTGAATGGTTGTCCCTATACAGATGATTCAACATTTCTATCTAGTGATGAAGACCCAAACATTTTAAAAGATAAAACTACGAATGCCCTTTTGAAATTTTCTGCCTGGTCTAGCGATCAGTCCCAGTTATTTAATACAACTGAAACGAATTGTATCTCTTTTCATCCTCGCCAAAAAACTTCTTCCACTGACTTTGATATATTGGTTAACAACTCTATCATAACAAAAACAGACAATGTGAAATTTTTAGGAGTATTTTTTGATTCAGATTTGTCCTTCAAGACTCACTGTTCAAATTTATCAAAGATGTTAAATTCTAAATGTTTTCAAATTAGAAATTTAAGGAAAACACTTAATGTAAATCACATTCGTTTATTTCATTTCAGTGAAATACAGTCTAGGATAAGTTATGGAATTTGCAAATTGGGTAGTTGTTCTCATGCTAAACATGTTTTTTCGTCACAGAAAAGAATTCTGAGGTGTATTTCAAACATCTCATTTGAAGACTCTTGTCGGCCTGTTTTTATCCACTTGAGAATTTTAACTATGTATGGTCTTTATATACATTATTTACTCACATCAGTTCATAGAAACAAGGATTACTATTTGCGAAATAGTGATATTCATGCACATGATACAAGATATAAATCACATTTTTCTGTACCTTACCAGCGTATAGATATCGGTAAGAAATCACCTGTGGCAATGGGAATTAAACTTTATAATAGACTCCCACAATATTTTAAAGATATTGCCTTATTACATAAATTCAAAGAGAAAACTAAAAACTTCCTCATTGACATGTGTCCATATTCTGTTGAAGAATATTTTGAAAATACTCGTTGAACTGTGTCCAAACTGCAACATATACTTTGATTTTGAATGTACCTGTTTATAGTGTGAGTAGAAATGTCTGTGTTTTTTTTCGATACTGTGTTTGTAAAGGAAGCTTTAATATCTTGAATTAGATGTTCTAGTTTCTAGCTGGACCTTTTGTTTTGTTTATATCTGACCTGTCTTATATCACTATTTGATATTATGAGATCAATAAATTCTATTCTATTCTAATAGTTGAGGTGTTGGCGAAAGTGGCGCTGCGATAACCTAAAAAACTATATTTTTTCTGCAACCGTACTCAAATATTTATATGCCCATTATCTGTTTCATTTTGGATTTTTGAATCCAATTCAATGGCATGAGTCTAAATTTGAAATCCGGTGAAAAATAAAATCAGCATTTCCAATAAAATATTGAACTCTATTGTGACTAGCAATAATTAAATGAATGTTAATATTTTTAACACTTCCAGATTAATAGGACCTAGAATAAACTTTTCAAACCGCACAATAAATAATTTTAAACTTTCAAGAAATCGGGGCAATCACTTTCTTTATGTTCAATATGAATATAAATAGGATGTTTATAGCTTTCCTATATCCATGGTTATACCCGAGGTAATACCGTCAATTACAATTTTGTGGAATTTTTTTGAGGAAATACGAATGTTGACTGTTGCTGTGTTCAATACGAATATAGATATAATATTTATAACTTTTCATTATTCATCGGATGTAACTCTCATGTCATGGTTAGTATACAGGGTGTAACTGAATAAGTGTAAAACATTCAAGGAGGTGATTCTTCATCGAAAAAAAGATAGGACCTTTCATATAAAGAAACTTCATTGGAGCATCCCTTGTTAAGATACAGCCCCTGAAAGGAGGTTCATGAAATTTGTATGACAATTTTTTTCACAAGCACTGAAAAAGTTTGAATTAGTTTTGTTTATTACCCTTTAATCGTTTAATGTAGGTACTAACTACGGAATAACAATAAATCCAGTTCGCATTCATGACGATGTATCTCTGTAGTTGTTCATAAAATAACTTTCTGCTGCGAACTGGTTTATTTTGGGCAAGAAACCCAAGAGACATTTTTTGTTGAGAATGAAACAGTCTATAGGAAATACATTTTTGAATGGTAAATAAATTGAAAGACGAAAAGTTACATTAGTGATAAATTTTAGGGGTTGCGTTTTCCACCCTTACAGCCATGGGGTGAAACAAATAAATTATTGGCTAAGTGTCTTTTTGGTAGTACAATACGTCAGGTTAATTTCAATATTGTTACTCTTTCAGTGCTCGTGAAAAAAATTGTTATACAAATTGTATGTACCCCCTTTAAGGGGCTGTATCTTAACAAGAGATGCTCCAATGAAAATTCTTTATATGGAAGATCCTATCTTTTTTTCAATGAGGAATCACCTCCTTATTTTTTTTACACTTATTCAGTTACACCCTGTATTATCCTCGCATATCATACTAATTTGGAACACGTCAATGTAAAAAATGACAGTAGTGTTCATTGACGTTGGGTCATACCGTGATCTGGATGTCACCTCTTTTTCGTAAAAATGGCAGTAACAGCGGTTAGTGTTTTACATGAAAGTTATAACTAATGGGCTGGCCCTAAAAGAGAGAAGACTGCAGAGTGAGCAAGATAGAATACTTCAAGTATAACCTCTAAGCGAATTCCTTCCTCAATGTAGCAGATGAAGAGAGATTCAGAAGGATAGAGTAATTCAAGCATAGAATTATCATTTTGTTCTCAATATCACTTCAATGTGCATAGCCTTTCTCTCTCTACTGTATTCCGTGTCGTGTTATATGGAAAACTTTCATAAAGGCCAGTCCATTAGTTATAACGTCTATGGTGTTTTACCGCTCGAACAAGATTTTGACCATCCCCTCAACATATATCGGAATTTGATGGGTCTATCCAAAAAAACTACAAAATATCCGACGCTATGGGAGCAAAAATGATAATCGATGATACATGGAGATGAAACTTTTTTCATCTTTATTTCATCGTGTGAGATTTAACTCATAATCCTATCAGTTCGTATACCTATCACTCTGTGTATTAATGGAGTACGTGATCTAATTAGTGGAGTAATGTATGAGATGGAGGATAACAGAGTTTATTAATGGCTAATGGGGACACCACCCAGAAGAACTGATCAGGGATTTAGTCATCTTTGGTAGGTAAACGTGAGTAGTTATCGAAAAGGGCAGTTGAAGAGATAATGGACGGGAAAAAAGAATCTAAAGATCGACCGTTTTGGAAAAGTGTCAGAAATTATTTTCGAGAATATTGTAATTGCACAAGCATTCACGGCTTCAGATATTTCGGTGAAAAAAGGACATATTTTGAACGGTAAGTTGACTATCACAATATGGTTGGATGAAAATCGAAAGCTTTTTGTGTGATTCTCATAAAAAATACTACTCTCTCAGGCAGTGGCGGATCCTGGATCAGGTCAAGGGGGGGTCTATGACTCAAAATTCATATATATATATATATATATATATATATATATATATATATATATATATATATAGGTCTTGCTGTAGTGAGGTTGCAGTCAAAAAAAGGGGCTAAATTTACAAAGAAAACTCTTTATTATACGTCGAGCTTCCGGTAATGTTTATTACCTTCTTCGAAAGCTCGACGTAAAACAAAGAGTTTTCTTTGTAAATTTAGCCCCTTTTTTTGACTGCAACCTCACTACAGCAAGACCTTTACTCGAACCAGTCAGTTATTCTATATATATATATATATATATATATATATATATATATACATATATATATATATATATATATATATATATATATATATATATATATAACAGAAAATTATGAGCTACCGTACTACCGTATACCAACAACTAGTCAAGATCCAAAAAAAAAGTGAACATGAACAAAATCTGAAGGTGTAGCCAGGAGATAAAGTAGGTTCGAAACTTAACTTTTTTTAAATCGAATCGAGTTGATTTAACCTAATCAACAGCATATTCTACTCATACATAGTATATTCAAATTGTTACCGGCGTACACAATACTCATCACAAATGTAACAAGTCTAATTTTTCAATAGCAAGTCATTCAAGAATGTTGATAAAATTTTGCGAATCTTGGCAAAATTACCTGTAACTACACAGCACCTCCAGAACGGGTATTTTCGACTCCAAGGAGGATCGTAAATTACCTGAGAAGTACAATGGGACAGGAAGGACTGAATGGTCTTGCTTCTTTAAATATCCATATCCATATTGAACTCACCGAGGACGAAATTCTAGTAGGATTTTTCAAAAAACCTCGAAAATTCACTAATGTTTAAATGTAGCCTGCTCTTCAGTTTTCAATGTTTCAATGGAATGTAAGAATAATTATTAAAGTTCTTCAATTTTAAAGCAAAAAAATTCATTCTATTTTATTATTTTGTCTTGCTCATGTGACATTTTTTCGTTCCCTAACAAAATTTGGAAATTAGGTGCCGATAAAAATTGAAAAATCTCTTATTTTCCCAATGGAGGGGGGACCCGAACCCCCCCCGTGGATCCGCCACTGCTCTCAGGGCATCAATATAATAATAGTTTATCGGTATATTAGTATTTTTCAATATAGTTTCAAGGCAAATCAAGTGTATGTGTGTATATTACCAATTATACTCTTGAATTACTGACAAGATAACTTCTGCAAGTATTGCAAACTGGAAAATAAAACAACATATTGAAAGGGTGTCGTCTCTATTGGAAACTAATTTTACCTCAATAGTTAGTTTTTATTCCTTAAAATGTAGTTCTCACTGCCGCTTCGCTAAACTGCGTTTAGTTTTTTTAGTGTGATTTATGCCATAGGCAATTGTTGGTTGCCCAAATACCATTCCTGGTAGATGGGACCTATCGCTGTAGGTTTTTCAGGGTATCCTTATGTTCGAAATATGGATCCGTAACATAATTTGAATATCACCTGATGTTTCATACATTCTTTGTTCGTTCATTATATTCAACTAGAGCACAGAGCTTGAGTGGTTGAATCTCGCTCGTTTTCTGTTTATTCGAGGCTCAAGTTGCATGAAAACCCTGGTACATTGACTTACACATGAAAAGTCGTAAGCACAATTCCTCGATATCAGGCAATCTTGATTTTTAACTAATTTAACCGAAAAAACCTCTTCGAGAGATTGCAAAGGCGCACTTAATAAATCTGGAAACGCCCAATTTCCCATACGCCTTATAGGTTATATTCATGAATTCATCATATCTTTTTTAGAATTGTTAAAGGCTGTTATCGTCCACCCTGCGCATCCACCAAAATATTGAATACATCATCAACTTTACTACCTCCATCATTTCTATATCTTATATTCAATAACATCTGTCAGCAAATAGTATATTATTGGTATATATTCATAAATTCATCATGTCATTCTTAGAATTGTCAAAGACTATCACCGTTCCTGGATCACTATCGATTTTTTCAACGTTCCACCCTGCGCGTCCACCAAAATATTGAATACATCATCAACTTTACTATCTCCATCATTTCCTATATCTTATATTCAATAACATCTGTCCGCAAATAGTATATTATGCAACGTTCATGTATTAATAACCGTTACATAAGAGTTGCATAAGCTATCTAAGAGAACTATAAATAGTATATTTATATTTGTATTGAACACAATAATAGAAATTAATCGTGTTTCTTCGAAAAATTTCACAAATTGTAATTGATGGTATCACCTAAAATACAACAATAATAAATGAAGAGAAAAAAATTTAAAATGAAAAAAAAAGGATTGCTCTAGACTGGTTTCGAACCCGAGTCTCATACAGTAGTCTAAGTCGAATCTAGAGCCTCAACCCGCTTCGCCACCAGACTACTAACCTAAATCGAAAAGAATGAATATATCATGCATTTGTCGAATGAAAAATATAGTTATTCTGTACAACATTTTTTGCTTTCTCCGATACTTATGTGTGGAGGTCATTTTTTTATATCGCTGATATATTTATGATGATATACACTACGAAATTTCAATACCTACTGATTGTGACAAACGTCCGATGTACATCATGCTTGATAGAAAAAAAATGGGTTTCTATGGGTTGGAGACCTGTATCATATTGGATTTCATTATGAAGCAGATTATGGGTACATAAGTGTATTAAAATGGTACGTGTAGATGAAAAAGTAGATGTAGCTTTTTATTATGTTATTGAATTACAGGCATGCTGATCGTTTATATGAATTTTCATTCGAATGTGAAAGATCGATTGCCATTGTTAAACATTTAAATCGAGAGGATAAGATAATCATTGAGAGGTCTTTCGTCCAAAGCTGAAAAAAGAGCATTCACCTCAGTTGCACCATAGTAGGATTAAAACATTTTGGGTCAAAGTAACACAAAAACAATTAGCGGAACACCAAACTGGAAATGCAGTTGATGCGCATTTCACCAAGTGAATTATTGAACAAATCGGCTTAGTTATCTCTTGCAACAGGTCGTCGTTGCAGAAGGTAACTCAAGTGTTCTCAATTCTGTATTCGGATATTGAAAAAGGTTCACATTAATGAGTTATAGGCTTTTCTGGAAAGCACGCATTCATAGATAGATCCAAGTAGGTGGCTGAATGCTTCCCATATTTTTCTGGTACAACTCAGTTGAATCAGTTATATCGATTCTTCCTTACAAAATTGAGCGATGTAACCTCAAATATCTTTTTCAGTTTCTGGTGGTTCATCGTATTCAGTATAACACTGGCAGCCTGTGTATATGCTATACATGAAGTTTACCAGAAATGGCTCCGAAGTCCAGTTATAGTGAGTTTTGCCACGAGAGAAACGCCAATTTTCTCCATACCCTTCCCAGCCGTTACCATATGTACGGAAACGAAATCGCGGCCTGAGTATTATAATCACACCAGAATATTAGGAAAATTTGTTAGAGGAGAGAATTTGACAAAGAACGAGTGAGTATTCTTCGTTTCATACTACAATGCAAACGTACATGAAAATCCGAACACGAATTATTTAAATTGATATCATTATTCGATTCAAAATATATAGTTCTAACAAAAATGTTATTCGAGTACGGCCAAAGCTGTAAAAAAATGGACTCAATATAAATTCGCCATCTACTAGGGATGAATAGGCAAAAAAATATCCTCGAGAAAGTTATCGATGGTAATTATTGTCTGCTGATTTCTTCTCGGATAGGCAATCTTGAACATTGATTGAGGGCAGTTATCGGATGTCAGAACAAAAGAGCGCCAAGAGCAAATGCAAAGTTGATGACAGTTCATAGTAACTCTCTTACAGCCGATTGCACGGACTTTTTTTATTAGACCCTTAGCAAAGGGACTCGCCAAGATAGGTGAGCGTTCATTATTTGGTGTTTAATAATCTCTCGAACTATGGTGCAATCGCTGCAGTGCGTTAAATGACCTTTAATGGCCCATTAGCTTGATGCATCCATAACAAAAAGTCGGTGCAGTCGGATGTTAGCGTTGTTTCTCTGGTATATTGGGTGTAACCTTTTTGCTGTAATGCTTGGCATTAGAAATGGAAACCATATAAGTGTTGCGCCCTGTATGCGAGTTTCATTCAAACGTATGGGATATGGGAAATGCGATTTTTGCAAATCGGCAAAAATAACGGGCGTTGGCTTCAATGGAGCGGAGCAAAGAAGTCGTTCTTGGTAGATGAACCGAGGTCGCGCTAGAAAGAAGATCGAGAGATCTGAACGAGCGGGAATCGCGCGTTGAACGCGGTAGGGACGCGTAGTCCCTCTCTAAATAATGGGATCGCGTCTCGGGACACGAGAGTAAAATTTAATCACAATCGACAAATCGGAAAAAGTGAGAATATTAGTATTCCGTGTGATTGAGTGTAGTTTGGCTTTGAATATATTCGTATTTGAAAACCAAGAAAAAATATGGAATAAAGAAATAATTTATAAGAAATCTCCATACAAGATATACAGTGGACCAACTGGTATGTCAATTTTGCTGTGTATTAACGTAAATAACCATTTTATTCACTTTTGGGAAGAGAAGCCGTTATTTTTCATTTCTGTTGAATATAGAAATATTGATCACATATTGAGAGACTTTTCTGACTCTTTCTGGTATATGTAAAAACCATTGAGATGGGCCCTAGGGCGGCCGATATTATATATTTAGCCGGTAGGGCAATGTAAAGGCATGATATGGAGAGGTGACTCTTGTGTTCTGAGAATATCTTTTTGTCCGGTTGTGGTTCATTGAACTCATTTTTCACCAAGAAGACCTGGCTGGTCTTATTCTTATTATGTGCATATGCCTTTTGTTTATTAATTTGATCAAATCAATGATCAATTTCAGAGTTCTGAATTGTTTCCATTCCTTTTTTTTTATTGTTATATTTTCTAATTTTTAGTTTTTTTTAATTCCTATTTTAATTGTTTGCTAATATACTGCTTAAAGTCATCAGATGATTTCATTTCCAACAAGCCGCCGTATTTCAGAGTACAGAGTTAGAAAGCAGAAGTTTCTCATTGAAGACCCTTTCCTAGTGCAAAGGGCCAAATTCATGTTCCTTTCGGAAATAGCCTAACATCCAAAATTTGACTTTGAGGAATCTACGACTGGTGACAGCAGCTGCCATTAATGACAATAATGACCTTTTGCCATTATTACAAGTAGTGACGTGCGGAGGGATTGTTATCTGTTTTGATTCGTTGATGTGGACACGAGGTTTATGTAAAGCGAAGGAAAATATGAGGAAGTTCATACAGAATAGCAATAACTCTCGCAGCCGTTACATCTGGTGATCTAGCGTTGGGATTATTTTTGCTGAAGTGTGAACTAGTAGGGGAGTGTTGATAAGCAAATAATAATGTTAAAATAATACAAAAATAATACCCTTTCAGCAATTACCACACTGGTAACCGAGCGGTGGGATTGTAAAGTTGTCTATTCTGGAAACATAAACTGTTAGGTTGAAATAGAGGTATAGCGTTAAAAGAAAATATCGTCAGACTTTTGTAGAATCGCAATAAAAGTAAAACAACAATTACAATAACCCTACCATACGTTACATTGCCATATTGCCTATTCTTCGATCTTTTCTGAATCACTTCAAAAAAAACATCTGAATAATGGAATATATCCTTGTCCTTGACTCGTTTGTTTGAATTTTTGTTATTGTTCCGCATTATTGTTGTGTCCGTTGATTTTTCGTTATTGTTCATTATTGTTATTCTCGTGGTTATTTTTGAGTTGAAGTGGTGGGTAACATTCGTAATTCATGTTCAAGACTACCGTAATTGTTTTCAAAAAAACAAATTTGTTCTCTTTGTGACTCTCTTCTCATTTTTTATAAGTGTATATATGAGTATTCTTCATTCAATTGATCATATCAGTGTAGCAATTTTCCGCGATCCCAGAAGTCATGACACGATAAAAATTATGTAAATTATTTTTCGATCATTTCTTCAATCTTGATTTTTTCGCTCTTCTCAACACGAAGAAACGTTCCTTCAAACTGATTATATTTCGAGTAGTATTGGTTCGGACTTCTATTGTCTATACTTATATATATATATATATATATATTGATTGATATTTTTGCAAGTGCAAAAATATCACTTTGGTTCTAGGGTAATTGATCTCTAGGAAAAGTTTCATCTTCAAGAAGTTTATGCGACTTCACGATGAGGCCTTAATCTGCCTACTCCTCCGGTGTTGTCACCGGAGGAAGGTTATCTGACTCGACGCCAGGGCCACTATCTGCCTCCACAGATTGAACCGAGGTATCGAAGAGTGTTCGGTGATATTCATATCGGCGGGGCTACTGAAGAGGAAGTGTGGGGGCGCGGCTTCGGGCGATTTCCATCACCTGATTTCTTGGTGGAAATTGGACATCGGGAAATTAGAGGTTTCCAGGTAGTTGGAAGTCTCTGACCGTCGTCACGTTTACTTAGTCAGGAAGGTCGCTTCTCGATTTCGATGGGCTCGTAGATTCTACGATCTTGTTGTGTTTTCGCTGGGGCGATGCTTGTAGTATTCGCAAAGTCTATATTGGGTTCTATCTCTTGATGAATTGTATGCTCTGCTTGTCGCGCTTGTCGCACATTTGTTGGTGTGGCCTACCTAAGTTCTATGACAATCAGAACATGGAATTTCATTTAATCGCTGGAAGTCATTGGCAATTTTGTCCTTGGGGGATGGAGGAATCTGGAAATTTTATTGTAGGCGGCATATCGTTTTTATGTCCTGTTTCATCCAGCATACCTTCAATGTACAGAAGAAAGAAAGAAAGCTTTGTGGGGAACGTTCTTGTCTTTTGGATATCTCGATACATTTATTCAAAAGTGGTTATAATTAACCCATTATTTTCAGGCGAATGCTAGTTGATTACATGGCGATGTTGTGCGACCCAAATTATAATATAAATTATTCAGACATTGAAATTTTTGGAGAAGAGTTTTATGACCATTTGGAAAAGGTGGTTAATGACACAGATGTGCTGGAATGTCATAATTCTGATTGCGTTCTAGGTTTCTCCTATTCACCCCATCTTAGGAATTTCATATATGGGAAAAGTATCTCATCTTTACGAATTCAAGCCAATCATCACAGATGAAGGAATTTGCTACTCTTTCAATATTCTGGACAGATCCGATATTTTCCGTGATAACGTGTGAGTATTCTGAAACAATATCTCAGAGTTATATGTACTGTTTGAAAGTAATCATTGTGTGATAGATGAACATTTTCTTCGTAGTATTTTTTGGGTTAGCAACCTACCACAATCTGAAAAACTCAAGAATGAATATTGAAATATATGTAATTGTAGAAAGGCATATTTCTCATCTACCCCATGAAGTTTCTGTGTTAATTGGAAACAGTTCCTTCTAAATTGAATACGTCCTATTAGTCAGTAACTTCTCGTATATCGTAAATTCGCCCATCAGTGTTATTTTATATATTATACTACATCAAGATAAGAATTCGCATTGGAAGATTATTACTTCTCATTCAAAACAAATTGTATTGTGAACCAAATGATAATCAACTTATTATTTGATTTTCAAATCTGAGGATGGGTACTTTACGTCCTGATAAAGTGTCCGTTAAACTAGTCGGTGCTGAGATTGGACACCACATCCTGTCATTTGCTATGGTGAAAGCACAGCCTGAGCACCGATTATTTTAACGGACTGTTAATCAGGTCTTAAAGTACCCATCCTCAGAATCAAAAATCAAATAATAAGTTGAGTATCACTTGGTTCACAATACATAAACCAATTTGTTTTGAATGAGAAGTTATAATCTCTCAATGCGAATTATTACCTTGATGTAGTAGAACATATAACATACTTCCATGTTTTCAACTCAGAATTTATACAAGCTCTTTCAGTTATTCAAGCATTCAGTATATATTGTTTTCGAAAATCTGTCATACACTTTTTTTTACTCAGTATCAATAGATCATTGAACTATATTGGGTGTTTTATGAGTCATTAGCTAATCCGAAGAAGGTGGTAGCGGATGCTATTTCTTATAACAAAAAGTTCATTAACATAGAGTCTGATTCCCCACATTCTTCATTTCTGGATTTACACAAAAAAATTCAAACGATATTTCAGAAGCAGTAAGTAACAGGATCGTTGGTTTTTCAGTTGCAGTATATTTGCAAACATTTCATGGTTTGCAAAAAATCTGAAAGCTCAATTTCTCATTTACTCTTCTGTTCTTAAAGAAAACGTTATGATTCTAGGCAACACAGTCAAAAAAGATATTACTTCTGGTGAACACTCATTTTTAGCAAATGAAAAATGATTGTGGAAATCACAAAATCGGACCCCATCTCATAATAATAATAAAAATAAAGTGTCTTCGAGTGAAATTAAATTTCATAAGAAAGGTGGCATGAACCATGTCTTTCTTTCATGCCATCCCCAATATCCATGAACTTTTTCATCAGAAATGACATTATGTCATCAACTCCTTCAGTAAAGACCATGACTTCTGAAACACCCTGTTTAAAACTTCTTGTTTTGTTATTATTTCTGAAGTTCTCAAGTTGAATCCAGGATGAGTAAGAGGTTCCAGGGTATGCATGTGATTTATAAAATCACATTTGATCGCTTCATTTTTTTCATAGTGGAAGGTAACAGAAATATTCCAATGCAATATTCCCTTAGGAAACACTTCAAACACTATCACACGCAACCACTTTCGATAAATAAAAGTTGGTCCATAGAAAATGGATACTCTGATGATGCCGGTTTGTATCCATATCCACTCAGGGCTTTGCTTGCTGGTGCCAAGAATTCATTGGAGGTCATTCTGGTAACGCCCAAGAAAGAAATTGATCACACTTGTAAAAGTTCCCTCCAAGGATTCAGGGTAATTGTGATTATCATTTATTAATGGCAATATTATATCGACACTTTTTATTCCAGGTATCGCTCCATATGCCTTCGAGAATACCAAGACCAAGTCAAGAATATTTCAGGGTTGTGGCTTTTTCCAATTATTTCGGTACCTGTGGATGTCAATATTATGTTTCAGGTCCCTGTGAATGAGGTGGTTCTTGCAACAGTTTATCCGAACATGATCACAACATCCGACTCAGTTAAAAAATATAATTCGAAGAAGAGAGAATGTTATTTTTCATCTGAGAGGTATCTCAAATACTTCAAATTATACACCAGTAATAATTGTAAGTTGGAGTGTCTGACCAATTATACTTTGTACCATTGTGGATGTGTCAGCTTCTTCATGCCACGTAAGCATTACTGAATAAAAAAAAGCATCTTTTGCGATATTTCAATGTTGAACCAACACGTAGAGATGTTATAATTCAATGTTTTGCACTTTTTTTGTATAATAGCTTAAGAAATAGGTTATTAATTCTCATAATCGACCTATGGTGTATATCTTTCAGAAAATAATCTACTGGACCTACTGAGAGAAAAAAATTGAATTATTATCAATTCAGCAACTAATCACGTTTATCTGAAGATGATTTTTTGAGTATGTATCTGAAAGTTATTTCATTCATTCAGCTTATCTGGTAGAGGATGTGACTTCGAAAGCTACGTGACAGATAAGAATTAAAGTTTCAAATGACTGCTGGAATATCATGGGAAAGTTTTTAGCAAAAAATTAAACTAACAACTATTGGTTCAATAGAAATCAAATAATTGCTGGGTCGCAACAATATCTATGATTCACTTTCAGGAGACAACACTACTGAAATATGTGGCGCAGGAAATTTGGAATGTATGGCCCAAGCCGAACAAAACTATCAATTGGGCGATTTGCAGAAGAAACTGAATAAACCCAAGAAGAGTAAAATGTCCAGAAAACTTCAACGAAGAGTATTCGAGCCTCAAGAATGCGACTGTCTGCCGTTGTGTTCGGATTTATCTTATGACGTACATAGCTCTCAGAATCCTTATGACAGGATGCAAGTCCTCAGGGCGGCTTCTTTGAACGCGTCTTTGGAATATCCAGACGATGAGTACGTATTCGTGAATTTCCGTGATAGAATGTGACAATGGTAATTATTATATGCGTATATATTTGAATGAATCTTGAAAAATAATTTGAGATATATAGTATTGAAAAATCAACTGACAATTTGGTTCTCCTGGAGATGTTAACCTTGTTAGCGAAACGCCATACCAATCTCTCCTGACAATAACTGTCATTTTTTCATAAATGCATGATAAAAATGGGAATCTAGACCGAATACAAAGATGCATAAAAACCGTGGTGCATTAACTGATATTCTCTTCAGTCAAATCATCTCGATTTGGTGATGATGCAAATGCGATGATGGATATGGAAGGAATCTATAAAATCAATCGATCTTCAAACAATCATTACAGTATTCTGTTTTCAAGTCCTAAGGGGGTGTTTTTCTACAAAGATCACGAACAAGTGGACTATAGTCGGGCTGTTCAAAAGATAGAATTCAAGGACGCGTGAACAGTGAATGCCTGCATAGCCACGCCTTCTAAACTGAAATAAATGAAGAACTGTTAACACTGTACTGTACTCATTTGTGCTTTGTATTTAAGTGTGTTACGTTAATTAAATAATATGGATGGAAACACTCTTTCACCTCCAAGAAAAAGATCAAAAAAAGGCATTCAACTGTAGAGGAAAAATGTGTAATGATGAACCCTTATAAAAAAGCATCCCAAGAGTTGATGGGAGAACGACGCGGCGACGTTTTTGTTGAGTGGTGTAAATCGGACTTGTATCATTGGGGAGAGGAACATTCAAAGAGTGCGTGCCGTTCACGTAATCATTCTATCTTTTCAGCGGCTACACAATAGTTAAACGTATTCTCTAATTCTCCAGTAATTTAGTTTTACTGTCAACGTCTCAGAGATACAATATTCAAGACAATACAAGATTTCGAGACGCAAGGTTTTGAATGGCGAACTCTTATCAAACAGGGAATAAGATATACCAGGGTCACTGAAAGTGTTTCAGGAAGTTAATAGAATCAATTCTTTTGTGGAGTTTCATGAGATTTTCATTGATTTCGGGTATCCTGGTATATCAGTAAAAATATATGGTTTTCAGAATAGTTTCGTCGAGGTTATTGGGAAGGGGATTCGTGAATTCAGCTTTTCTCCTATATTCCTCAATTACAACTATAGTGCATGTTCATTCACCTAAATTATTTACCATTTCACGGTGACTACAACGCAAGCAGGAACGGCGCTTACAACGATGCCGATGGCATATTCCTTGGGGATGATTGATATTATTTGAGATAATTTTTCAAGAGAACGGATAGTTTGGTATTCCGACGACGTGTCGTTCAGAAAAAATAGAGCAGATGACCAAATTAGATAAGCGGTTTGGAAATCATACTTTGAAATTATTAAAATTCGAATGAATTGGGAAGGTTCATTACTTGAAAAAAAAGAATCAGATCCTAGATTTGATTCATTAGATTTTTCCAAAATTCTAATCGGAGTTGTCACTCGAATTACCGTGTGAGAATCAGTTGAATCTGAGACGATATCAAATACAGGGCGAAGAAGTCTCAGATTTTTATATTGTTCTGTGAATTTTGGGGGAGGGGTTCATGAAACCAGAGTTTCAGAAGCAATGGGAAACCGATAATAATGGTTGGAATGAGTTTGGATTGATAAGGCTGGATGAGAGTTATTGTTTTTCAGTACTTCAGGACAGCTGAAGGAGAGCTACTAGAAGTATGTCGACATGAAAAGATAGAAACAGCAGAGGAGGGCTGCTCAAAATATTTATTTTCCAAATTTTTCGAATGAAAGACCCTTTATGTTCTTTCTTGTGAGGATTATCGAAGAGTGATGTCCAAAAATATAGATTTACATGTACTGGGAGGAGAAAACGCCTTCTCGACAACAATAATGTGTTCCTGATTGGTATATCTATGACAGTCATGGCATATAGTTTTGCTTTCAACGATGTTCGATGTCAAGAAAAGTAATATATCGTCGGCTTAATCGTCAGAATGATTAACTCCATTTTCTAAAAATTTTCAAGAAACACGGTTTTCTAATGAAATATACTGGGTTTTATTCAAAAAATGAACAATTTGTTCAGGCCAGCCTCAACTCACCTACACTGTAGGTTGACGGACTAACACCTATTAGAAAACAACTACTCCCCTGGCTAATACCACGAAGGCCATTGGATTACATCCAACAGGTGTTAGTGCGGGATTCTTCACAGAAGAAATTCCACATATGCTCTTGGCGATACAACTACCAGAATTGATTTTCAATTATTGGGACGGGACACACTTGCAGACCGGTTTCGGGCTATTTGGCCTCTCGTCAGTGCAAGGCAGTGCCATCATCAACATAAGTCGATGACTTCCCATAATTTAAAATCATACTCGGGTAGAGTATCTTCCCTAGACCTAGGCTGATACAAACAACAAGCAAAATAGCTGTTGCTGCGCCATCTGCCCGTATTTTTTGAATATTTGATTTAAAGCCAGTCTTCAAGCATACCCACGAATATTCGTTTTATACTGGGTTTTAAAAAAAGTGATCGATAAAATGATACTGTTATGAGTTATTTCACTGTCTTTGAGCTGATTTCCGTATTTTCTAAGAAAATGGGGTTACACAATCTGCTTATAAAATTATGACCTAATAAACGGAGATAAGCATTTTTCCTTAGGAATCAAAGTGGGTTATTTCCTTTTCAAAAACTCTTTATTTGGACTATAAAAACACATTTTCTTGAGAGTGAACTTGGGCCCTCATCCTCGACAGAATTTTCAGTTTTTTTCAAAAGCTTCGTCTTCTGAGTACGAATTTGAACTATTCTCTAATTCTGGGTCAAAATCGGGATCATTGCCAACTGCTTCGTCATTAATGTTTTCAGGAGAAACAGAATTATTCGATTGCTCAATTTCATCTTGTGTATGAGCATTAATATCGTCTGTTATCTCCGGCTGTATTTGCGGCACATTGGCCAAAAAATAAGAATCTCGATAATTGGCTTGAATGAAATTCAAATCATCGAGGGCAGTTGAGAGATGTATCGGTTGAAGTGGAAAAAGTGCGCCTGAAAAAATTTGGAATAGTCAAATTTTGGGGGCAATTTAGCATTCTTCTTACCTCCACTATCGGTCAGTATTTCAACTTACTCAGAGTGCTCTTCAGATAGGTAGTTTGAATTTTCATTCGGTTTAGCAATTTCCGATTGTATTGGTCGCTCGTTTTCAAAATTCAAGCAACCCATTTGATCTAAAACAATAGAATACTGAATGTCGAAGAATTAATAATTATCTTTATTTGAGCACTTACCAGTTTCATCTGCGAATATTATATCAGCGTTTTGGATACTTTCTGCTAGATTGAAGTTGGTAGTGACATTTGAACTATTTGTTATATTATTATTAACCTGAATATCTTTGCGTTTTTTTATAATTTCATCTATTCGCCTCATGATACTGTATAATCCAAAGTAATTGCTAATATTGAAAATTGGAAAACGCATATGTTCTACCTAAAACAATAAATTACTGAAAAAAAAACTGCGTAACTCCATTCAATGCTTGATATCTTTCCTACGACTTTACCAACACTTCTACACTTCAATGAAGTATTATTTCTAATTTTTAGACTCTGAACTTACCTCTTAAAATGATTTTCCAAAATTAAAAACTTTGTTTTTACGGTCAAATCACACAAGAACGACATAGATGCACACATGCAACCTGAAAGTTGTGAAAACTAATGGACACGCATTTTGCAGATATTTATTGTTGATAAAGGAGATACGAAGTTTTTTTCTTAGAAAATAGTAAATTAACCCGCTGTATTTTGGATGTAGATAGTAACCTATCTTTCATCAAAAGATATCGTTAACGCATGTTGCCGTTCAGCCGACGATATGCTAAGTAGCAATAAAACAAAAGCAAAAATTTCATGGAATAAACAAGTACACATTTTTGATAACACTAGGTTATTTTTGTTACAGATTCTACTTCTCCAGGCTGATAATTTTCTTCAAGTCCTCCCAGTTTATAACTTCCCAAAGGCACGAGCTCTACGGACCAACAGATTTTCTAGCAAATTTCGGAGGACTGCTTGGACTCTTCACGGGATTTTCGGTCCTTTCACTTATGGAAGCTATTTACTTCCTGACTGTCAGGCTTTGTTGCAATTCGAGGCTCTATGGCTTCTGGGCAGGACCAGATACGTCATAAGTGTAGAAGTTACAGGTGCCATTTCTTTATACTCCCCAAGATATTCCATGAATAAATTAGAAGCACGAAATAATTACAATCACAATTTGCGTCAATTCTTAAACGATCTTCACAGCTTTAGAACAAGTGAAAATGCACCTTTTTGGTATTTTATAATGCGAAGAATATTTGTTTGACATCACTCGTCAAAGTTTTTTTTTAACGAGTTCTTGTGATATCTCTTTCAAAAGGTCTCCAATACTCTAGCGAATATTGGTTTATACTTTGAGAATCGGAACAACCGTTTCTGAGTTATTAGCAATTCTTTGTGTTTTGGAATAGGTTTGTTCGACCTCTCTATTTAATTGGTACTGATTTCCGGAATAGTCTTCCATCCATATATTGATGGTGACACTACAACCGTCCCACTGCTTTGAACAGTTCGCGTATTCAGCACCAATAAATGGTAAGTTACCCAGACGTAGTGTCTGGCATTACAAGTTTGCCAACTGGGACGGTCTTCGACGAATATTTTTTTCTGATTTTCCTTGGAGAAGGGTCTGTTTTTCATCTGATGATCCAACTTTATGTGCTCAAGAAATCTCTGATACGATCATTCTGGAAATGGGGATATTTATTCCAAGAAGTACAAAGACACCACAGTCTAAAGGATCATGGTTCAATGAAAGTTGCTATAAGGCTATGACATTCAAACATTCAAAAATCCAAGTTCGTTTTGATCATTTGCCAAAGCTGTCGCTAAAAACTTCACTTTCAGTTCGTTTCTCCCCTAAAGATGGATGATTACAAGCCACCACTGCCCAAAAAAAAGCAATTATATTTGCTAAAATGCTTGGTGGAACTTATACCTTGAACTCATCGGAAAAATCCCCCGAATATCACGCCTATTCACAGTCATATGCCTGGAATAATTTTTCACCAATAAAATATTTTGATTGACCTGAATATGAACAAGGCTTGCGGATCTGATGGAATTTCAGTAATTGTTCTTAAGGTGTGTGTCTCCGAATTGACACCACTACTTTGTGAATTATTTCTGTATAACTTCTGGGGGTTTTTCCCTAATCCTGGAAGGAAACTTCACCTTGTAATTGTACACCAATTTCATTGCTTTCTGTCATTTCCAAAGTCATTGTAAAAGCAATCAATATGAAGCTCATCAAATATCTGGAGAAACCAGGAATAATTAATGCTTGATATCAATGATCAACCAGCGACTTATTGGCGAATGTTTCAAATATTTTTCCAATTTCATCAGTATGTACTTCATCTCATTTACCAGGTACTAGTATATTAAGTACAAGGATTGATAAGCACATTTTAACAAACGAAATTTAACGTTCGTGATGGTTATAACTTGTTTTGCACAATCCTCGCATTTTTTCTTAGATTCAAATAAATTAATTTCACATAATAACTGAAAGGTCAAAAGTGACATTTATATATTTGTGCTACCATGTTCCGCTGCCCAAATTGCATTCATTATCAAAAATCAATGTGATGTCTCCATGACATCAGAAGTTTATTATAGTATGAAGACAACGGTAAGTAATTTAGACGTCGGTGAGTGAAGTGCTTCGGCCTAGCAACTGATGAACAAGAATTACCGTTTTGACAACAGATGCCGTAAGTAATCAAATGAGCTGGATCGTGCAGAAAACAAATAATGAGGAGGATCCAGTGGAAAAATCGGCCGATAAATTATTGGGATCACAAGGCTTCACAATGTATAGATTCCGGAATATTGAAGGTCATGTGAGCGATCACTTATTTGACTAATCGCGAGGCCGATTAATATTTCGGGAAACAGTTTCAGACTAAAATTGCTGAAGTAGGAGTCAACCACGATTATGAACCATTGGTTAAGATCTGGGATGAATTCATGTCAAAATCAAAAACATACTACGAACTATTCCGAATGCCACACCTCGGGCATATCTTGACTATTGCCCCAAGTTCAAGGTCGAGGATCAGGTCAAGGTCAAAATAAAATAACAAAATGAGAACACAGTTTCTTATTCAGTCAAGATCATGTACCTGTTAAATAACTAGTTGATATTCTCGAAAACCATTGCAGTAATTGAGATCAGTAGGGAGTTGAACAATTTTAATGAAATCATGGATAATTCCTCTGAAAACTACCTTCAGAGGAAAAAACATCTTCCTGTGTATGAGCTCAAAGTCAATTCATTTATACCTGAAATAAAACCATCAATGTTTGAACTCACTTATATCATCACAAATATCTTTCAGTTATACATAAAAAAATACATAAGATTCAAAAATGTATTCTTTATTCACACACAAATTCCTCTATAGTGATATCTCATTCGAAGGAATTAGGATTTTAAAAAAACTCATTATATTAATTCAAACATATTTGCACATTTACTTTTCAAAGGGCATTAATTATAAGGAAGGTATGACACATTTCAATCGCCGTACAACGAAACTTCCTTTCAAGATGAACATGTACACAAACGAATTCATAGTTTTCATTTAGATTTCAATTTTCGCTACATAACCAATAGACTTTTCATAATTTGTTAGGCAATTCAACAAATTCAATGTCAATCAACTTCCATAATTTCATGTATTTTTACTGACTGATTTTTTATTTTACATATTTGTAAATTTATTGAAATAAATCAATAATAAATATTTATGACACTTAATTGATAATTATGTCAATTTGGTTCTACATTTTCAATAAATTTTACCGAAACGGTGATCAAGGATTCCAGAAAACATAATCAATATACCATAACTTAAGAGACCTGAAAAGCTAACCTCGGGATCTCAATTTCATTTTTGGTAGGTGTTAATTATGCATTGCATATACATCAGTTTTATCCTATTTTTTGTATTCTTCCAGAACGATTCAGTTTAGAATTCACCTTTCAAATCGTCAATCGAAACATAATACGATAAAAAAATATTTTCCCTTAGAGTTTTCGGTTCATTTGAAAAATGGCGGATGAGTTTCGTGTAATAACGTGAATTTTGATCAGAAACTTGATAGGACGTTTTTTTAACTGGTTCAAATGATAAGTGATTTGAAAATTAAAGCATTACAGCCAGTCATTTTCGACATGTGTCAAATTCATTCAATTGTTAATCTGCCCACTCCAATTTCCATAGAGCTGAATATTTCCCCACAATCGCAAGGACAGAAAATATATTATTTCCATGAATGATAGAATGGAGAATCCAGTGAACAATCCCAAAAGGCCACCAAAATTGGATATGACATCAGAAAATCCATAAAGTTCGTTCCTCTCTTTAGTTTCGATATGGCTTTTCTTGAAGTATAGGCTCAGGAAAGAGTAATGGTAACTAAAAAATAAAATCACAGATTAATTCGAAATGTAAGGAGATATTTCAAAACATTTATAGAATAGCTGAAATGGAATGTTATTTGATTTTTTATTAATGAATAGAAAAATATTACAGAAAATTGTTTGTTTCAATTCACAATTGAATTCGTTGATTGGTCTTGAAACAGAAGAATTCACAGGAATATATCTCTTTGTGAAAGAGATTTTCACATGAAGAACAACTAAGCTCTTTGTCTTCAGCACAGAGAAACCCCTTGTGAATGTACGTATTATGCATTATTCTTTGTTGTTCACGATCTCTTTCATGTTTACTTACTGCTCAAAATCAATGTAATCTCTCAAAGTTTTGTTGACTGGCAATAATTTCAACGAGTTGTAGGATAAAGACATACTGTATGATATATCTGTACAAGTTGGTCGACAATCGCACTTCGATACATTACTCATGGTTTCCTTTATTTCTGAGTATTCATTATACATTGAAAAGTGCACTGAAAGTACACTTTATGAATAATATAATCAATTCGGTCAATTCGGATTTTCTTACACTCTGCACTTTCCAAACATTCTATCTTCTGGAGTAAACAAATTGGAGTTCCTGGAGTCCCTAAAATGAATGTAACCAATGAAGCATTACAGCAGAAATTTCTCCACATTAGTGACATAATGAGATGGAATCTACAACAATTTGGGAGCCGAACAGAGCGTATTTCAGTTTCGCTTCAATCAAGTGGTTTTCTCTTACACGTATGACTAATACTGTAGAAGTCATAGCTCATAGCTCTATTTATCGTTCGAAGGATACACAATGGTACACCTACATGACATTTCTTATTTTCTCTTAGTCAAGACATTATATAAAAATAACTTGGGATAAGATAATCTTTGATTTTGTTTGAAAATTAATTGATTTATTTTATTTTTATTGATGAGCTTACATAAAGATATGGCAGTTTGAATGAGAAATTTCATTCTATTATGATCATTTGTAAGAAACGCCTTGCGTTATCCGTCTTTCTGACTGCCTGTAGAATATAGCAGAAACTACTAGCGCCCCTTGTGAAAGAAACGAGCAGTAGCGTATTGGCAACGTTCATTTTTGTCGGTGCGCAACATATGACGCCAATATTGTCTGTCGATTTTCATAGGTGTTTACTAATTAAATTTATATATTGAATTTTTTCGTTATTTATGTTTGGAAAAATTTTTTTCTACTTCTATACATTAACTATCAAGGTTCGAAAATTAATTTTTATTACCAGATCCATAATTCGTTTAGGAATTATTATTTTCATTCACAGCTGAAATTTTACAGGGTATCTTGTAAGTCATAGACCAAACTCGAACGGGTGAGAGCGAAGGTCATTTTTCAAGCAAAAAGCTCATAGTTTTAGGGCAATTTTGATTTCAACAGGACTCTGGGTTTTTGATAACAACAAGTTTTATGTAAAAAAGTCGAGGACCGTGCGTACGTTTTAATTGGAAATGACCTTCCCTATACCTTTCTCAGTTTGATCATTTGATTTCCTGGCCTTGAATACAAAATTATGTTTCAGTATACTTTGTCTGGCAACAACTGATACGAACGATCATTATAAAATAAGAAGTTATGAGTAAACTGTCGAAATCTTTTTAATGGAATGAATGGAATAGCATTTGAAATAAACATTGTTTGAATGTTTTGAAGAAATGTTCTGCAATGATTTGATGTTTCTGCTTGGGAAAGTGCCTTCGATTTATGTAGGCGTTAAAATGGAAAGTGGTTTGGTCATTGGTTGATTTCCAACTTATTATTCCGTAATTTACATGGAGCTTTTAGTGTTACTAGATGAAATAATTTCAGCTCTTCCTGTTTTCGTTGCCATGTGGCCGTAATCATGATGTCAGCTATTGTTGATGAAGTTGCTGAAAATATGTGTTTCTTGGTAAAATAGTTTTTCCTTCATCTTAACTTTTGAACATAACGAGATGTAAAAGTATGACAGAAGTTTGCATGAAAATACGTTTTCAATACTTTTCGACAAAATTTTGCTTTCACTTTATACGTACAAATGGGAGAATTTTCAAATCCATTGATTAATAATTCGACTGTATCAGTTAATTCAACTATGGGTCCATTTGAAACGTTCTCACGTTTCCATTGGTTGGAGCAAACCATCAGAAATTTTTTGATGATTTCAAAATTCGACAAAAGTTTTCAATTGTCAAATTCCGCAGATCATGTACTCCGATGAAATGAGTCTTTCATACTTTTCTTTATACTTTCTTACTGTATTCGTCAGTTGTGTTTTCTGTATTCTATAAATGAGTTCAACTTGTGAGGAGGAAAATAAACTGCTACTTACGTGGCATGTAAAATTGCACACAACCGCATTCACGCAATGTGTAATTGGCTTTGCATTCTAACATACAATTTTCTTGTGAATATATTTTGAAGAATTTAAGGGATTTATCTGACTGAAAATAGCAATCTCTCTTGGACGCATCGAACATTTTGACCCCATCTGATGTTTTTATCACATGGGGTATTATCGTTCCAAGTACTTTCATGTTCAATGGTACGTTGAAATAATTCTCGGGTACATCTGGCATATTGAAAGGGGAATGAAGAGTCACCTGAAAAGAAGTCTCGATATACAGTGTGATTCGTTGAGTGTGCAACAAATGGATTTTCTTATCAGTAACACAATTGAATTTCAAATACCGCTAAAATTTAGGGAATATTCCATAACCATATCAAATGCACTATAAATAGCTTCTAGTAGAACACAGCATACAGCAGAGATAAAAAATATTGAATTCGTTTGAGAATGAAATATTCTCATTCTGACAAATAATCACCAATGTCTTTGAAAAATATGTTCATTATTGGAGATACCTAATGTTTTAAATCCAATATCTCGACCATTGTGTTTTAGCACTTAAGTGTTCTGTCTTGTTGCGTTGCATAATAAAAATAATAATATTTTATTTTCCATTTGACTATTGAAAATTGTATTAGAATCGTCAATACAGGTGAGTTAAACAGAATAAAATCAGACACACAAATAACTGAAGACTAAACAGTTACATCTAAAAAACAAAGGAAGGAATAGTCAGATAACATGTTGAATTTGTACATAGGTATTCCTGTACAGAATAGGAATATTTTGTCACTAGAAAGTCCTTCAATTTGTTTTTAAAACTGTAGAGTGTTTTACACTTTTTTGTTCCGTCGGGTAATGAATTGTTAATCCGAGGAGCCATTGCTCTAGTAAATTTGTAATGAGTTTTTGTACAATTGAAAGGAATATAATAGTGATCTTTCCGGCGTGCTTTATATTTGTATCTGTAGTTGTTCGGTGTGAAGTTACTACGATTTTTTTACGTATTTGCAGAATTCAAAAATTAACAGTGATGGTAGCGTCAGGATTTTTACATTCTTGGAGTGATCTCTACAGGATGAGCGCTTCGAAACTCCAACTATAGTACGAATAATGCGTTCTTGCACAATGAAAACATCTGATGATGAGGTGAATGGGCCCCAGAAGCGCACCCCGTATCTCAGTCTGGAATCTATTTGAGCATAATATAATTTCAGGAGTTGGTCCTCGTTAAGAACGAGTTTGAGATTTCTAAATTGATATGAGAAGGAATTCAATTTGGATTGTAGTGTTCGACAGTGATTATTCCAAGTGAGACACACATCCACTTCAATTGTGACTGCTCGTTTTGAAGACGTAGTATTGTCGACTGAAACGTACTGGCTTCTTGAATCGAGAAAGGTGTGCAGCCCATGGAATGAAATGCCTCTTATTCCATATCTCTGAAGTTTATCTAGTAAAATACTACGATCTAGCAATCACTGACAGTATTTCTCAGTATTCAAAATGTATCATAATTCATCTTTAAATAATCCTCCGGAAAAATGGTGTATACTGAAGCGCCTATATATCCATGTTCAGACTCTCTTTTTCACGGTTAAGATCCATAAGTATAGGAACAGTGTCCAAACAATATACAGATACCAGTACTTCAGAGACTTTTTGAAAAATTCGAACTACTCTCATGTGATTTTTTTTCAATAGGTATTCCGTTCGAAGTCATATTCAAATTAGCCAAAATCAAATCAATCTGACATAATTTCTCCAAAATTGAAGCGTATTCAAAAAAATTCTTAGATTCATATTTTTTTTGGTTACCGCCAACTTCATGTTGGTTACAACTGAATATAACAGAATTTCAAAATAAAGTATTTTTGCAAAGAAGCGAATGCCTTTCTTATAGTAATGTGAATATAGAAAATGAATTGATGTATAAAAAAAATTTTCGAAATATATATGAAAATGATTCAAATTATAACGAATATCAACCAAGCATACTAAAATTATTGCGACTCGAGATGGAAAAAACAGATGAGCGTTCAGAAAGCCTGTAATTTGCGAAATTTTATGGTTGCAACAAACATGAAGTGACAAATATACCATACACCTTTGAAAATTGTGCATGTATGCTTCATTTCTGAAAAAGTTATTATAAAGTGGTTTGATGAAAAAATATTGCGTACCTAGGGAAACTGTTCAAAATTTGTCAAAAAATAATAAATATTTGAATAGGATAAGGGTTTGAGCATAACTCACATTTCTATATAAAACTTTTCTGATGGTTAGGTACTTTGTTTCATTTTTATCTGTCCTGGGTGATCTATGACTTGAAAACATCCTTAATGATAATGATAAATAAGATTATTTGAATTTTGAAATTTTGATGAATCAGCTTACGTTGTGCCCCACATAGAGGATATTATCAGGGCTGTTTACATCAGGTCTACAATTGAAATTGGTCAGTACAGGAGACAATACATTTCCAGAAAACCACTTTCTTTCTAAAACGTTTCATTTTGCATACATACTTTCATTTTATCGCTTGTACTTGCACAATTCATAAACACATAGTTAATTAATATCCTAGAAAACTGAAGCAAACTTTCCAAGTCGATTTCTGCACACAAAATTTCTTGAGTCTTGTAGAACCAGACTGTTTGGATTCCATTGATAGCAGCTTAATTTTTGGATAGTAAAAATATATCCAAGTTTCATCCTCAATAACAATACGTCTCAAGAAGTTTATATCTTATTCAAACCTTGCACCTTGCACGCTCCTGGTCTATATTCAGACATTTTGAGAGGGTTTTTGATTTTTTGTAATGTTCAAATTGACAGAACTATATAATGAACTAATATGGAACATTCAGTCTAGAGCTTATTTTTTCTTTGTAGTTTTTTGGGTGGGTAACCTACCACAATCTGAAAAAAATTACAAATTATAGTTATCTATACAAGTGTAGAAAGACAGATTTCTCATCCTCTCCGAAAATTTGCTACGGCAATTAAAAACAGGTCCTTCTGAACGAAACACATCCTATTAGTCAACAACTCCTCATTTCACATATATTTGCCAATCACAAAAGAACTAATATATATGAAAATGTTTAAATCTGTTTATGTTTAGGATACCAAATCCGTTTCTGTTTCCAAAACTTTTTAACAATACTTCACTTCTATGTAGTTTTTTTGGAAAATCTGTCGGATATCTGAGATTTAACAAAGCATTTTCTGTCCCCATTAGATATATTGATCAAACCACTTTTTCATTGTTCCGCTTCTTCCACACACCACACAATCAGATTTCATATTGAAATAACTTCAAACCTATCACTGGAAGAAATACATAATTTTTCTTCGCGAACTTGAGTTCTCCTGCATTTCATCTACACCTATCATGATATTTCAAATTTTTAGTATTTGCCAAATTTACAAAGCTTTCATCCTTTTTTTTTATACCGAATATTTTGTTCATCTACAGAACCAGGTGAGGCCACCTATATGTCAAATACATCCTCGTATTTTGTATATATGTGCAGGCTACTGTTTTATGCATTTGCGTATGTATGCATGTTTGTATTTTACTTAAGTCATTTCACATGTTATTGTTTATTCAATAAAGAGTTTCAATTCATTGTTGTAAATACAAGATGATTTTCTGAGTGTTTTGTTCATTCTCAATACATATTAATGCAATCGACTGATGGAATGTCTGAAATTCAATAAATTACCATACCCTATATCCTGATTCATCGGATGAACATTCATATTCGAGATCAGATATTTTAGTTTTGACAACAACCATGAGTGAATTTTTCACTCCAATTCTGAGTGCTCTCCTGGGATATGTCTCAACTTCACGGGCGGTGTATCCTTCTTCAACATTCCAGTGCTTCGTCGGTTGGGTTTTGTGAAATTCTGGAAATCCGAATCTGGAAATGAAGACAGATAAAGAATATTTGTTTATGGTATGATCGACAATGTTCCGTGTTGAATGGTCATCATTCCAACTCCCATTATATATATATATATATATATATATATATATATATATATATATATATATATATATATATATATATATATATATATATATATATATATAGTGCCTGTCAAAAACCCTGCAGCAAATGGAAAACTTTACCATAATTGATTCCTCAAAGAATGACATCTTTCACAGTAGAAAAAAAAATTAAGTTGACTTCGTTCAGAACTGAATACCCCAAAATTATTTTTTCATATTCACTAAAAAATGTATATCAATAAAAAAATTTGCAACTCTAGCCATATATACAGAAAATAATATATGTTTTCAATATTTTTGAAACCGATTCTGATAGTATATAGCTTTGAAAAAATAATGTTTATTCCTCAAAATTTTCGAATATTCCTCAGGAAAGAACGCTTATCATTTTCATTCCTCTTCAGAAATTTCAATCGCCTTTTGTTCCTTTTCTCGGAACATTCGCTTTATCTCCATCTAGAATGCTACGTGATTATTAAAACGGTACTTTTTTCACTCAATTCTTCATGAAAATGAACTACAAAATCTAATTTCAGTTATATCCTTCAAATAAATATCACATATGTAGGACTTTAATAGTGTCACTGTATATTATTCATTGCGTTATTTTTATTTGAGGAAATTGAGAAACAGATATGCGTTTCATGGCGTGGGTAGTAACTAAGACAAGACCCTTCAGTCTTTATTTAGGCTGGAGTTCGGCCAAATCAGCACCAAATTAACAGCTTGGTAAATCAATTCTACAATCATTTTCCATTTCCGCTAATCACTTCATTATTCATCTTCGTTCGGGAGAGATATTTGGAAAGTGGTTGTACAGTGAAGTACTACAATTTGTTCCACATCTCGATATATCTACTGAATTAGCAACGTTAACATCAAAAAAACATTTTATAGCTACCAATATGCCGAATACTTGGTAGGGAAAGAAAAGTAAAAAGTTATCTCTTTATTTGAGAAGTTTTGATGATACGTCTAGCCAGCCTTGGATACCTAAAAAGTAGGTTGATGTGTTCACACCTGTCGGAGAAACTACTCCTCTGGCAAACACCATGAAAGAGGCGTTGAATAATATCCGACTGGTGCCAATGCAGGATTCTTCACAGAAAAAATAACTACATAAATATGTTTTTTGTGATAAATGTACCGGATGGACACATTTGCAGACTGGATTCGAGATTATTGGCCAATCATAAATGATGGTGAGTCGAAAGTTATTGGTTTCACATAATCAAAAATTGATCCTGGCATTCTATTCAAAATCCTTCGCAAACGGAACATTAGCTTTTATGGTAACATTGTAAAATTATGCTTATATTTGTATCAACTATGATTAGGAATGGGCAAAGAGACCTCCCCGGTCGTGGTTAACGTGCTCTTCGTGCTATATAATATGACCATTGTTTATAGAGATAAAATAGTTATACCTGAATGCAATTCAATGCAATTCGTCGCTGAAACTCAAGGTAATTGCATGTATTCATGCAAGTTTTTCGAATTGCATGGAACTTTTCGGTACAATGAGTTTTGCAGCGACTAAGGTATTTCTGTGGTAAATTTGTTGCCGCAATTTACAAATATGTATTGGCACCATTGAGAAGAATATTAATTTTGAACATCTTTATTATTTTTTGAAACAGAAGGTATCAAGAGAAGTAATGAGGCAAATTTATCGCAGTTACAAAAATCAATAGTGAATTAATATAGGCGTTAAACTTGCTATTCAGTGACACTTGGCTGGACTGTGAACAGAAACATTTCGAACTATCTACTCCTTACGAAATAAATCTCTAAAACTATATTTCACTCACTCTCCCTACGGAATAATCGAGCAAGACAACGCATTGACTTCAATCTCAATATTTGTCTTACCGAATTTTTTTGGGAAATTCAGGTTAAGTAGAAATAATTATCTGGATAACCAACCCTCTATGTATGAGAGATATTAGAAAAGGAAAACAGTAATTTCGGATGGAATCGGCATTTCCATTTTTGTGATTTCCTGAAATTGTGATTTTTTGTGTGTTTGTGAATTACTGGCAGGCTACACTGAGAAGCATTTTCAGTTGGCTGGGCTCTTACTAGGGACTCGGATTGTTTCGTTAGCAATATATGCAACGAAAACAGACACCACCCAGCAAATTTCATCCAAATGCAAAAGTAAGTAAATTTTCGTTACTCTTACAGAGAAAATGTTCGAAATAGATAAATGACTTACTCGAATTTCTCCTGAAATATGTCTTCTCGATCTAGAATATTAAACGAATAACAAATACCCTCTTCAGTCAAGATCGGCGTGAACATATTACTGCACTCCATTTCTTTTCCCAAGTACTGGCAGTAGTCCAGGAAAGTGGTTCTGCTCTGAAATAATTCTGTTACCAAAACATTATTGTTCTCCACAACAATCAATCACCTTTTCCAGGAAATCATAGATGTCTTCGTCGTTAGTAATATTCTCTGTCATATCACTGGCATAAAAGTCGCAAATGGTAGATGCAAGATTCAATTGCTTCTCTCTGAAATAGTAGATGTAGGTATGATTCGAATGTATTTTTGTTTTGTTCATTCGGTAATAACACGAATTTATTTGTATCAGTCACATGGAGTGGTACACATTTTGCTATATTCCAGTAGTAACTTTATACTTACTCTGCAAGGGTAACTGGTAAGATTTCAAATTTTCTCTCTAATACATCAGTCAAATTCAAGAAATCCTGAGAAATTTTCGCTCTAGGGCATATTGTAACTGCTGGAAATGGTATTCTTTGTAAATGGGTCTCTTGCATCGAAAACGTTACTAGGACTGGATAGTGAATGTATTTTTGGAATATTTCATATATCATCAAACTACATAGAATAACTGATAACACTAGGGAAATTATCCACCATATTCTGAAAATAAGACAATTATCGATTTGAAGACATCGAATTTCGCCTTTCATTCTCAAATTGAAAGTAATAACGACCAGTTTATTCACATCATAAATAATCTCGAATCATCGAAATCATGAATAGTCGTTTTGAGCACATATATTTACATGGTCACTTCAATCTTGATAATTTCGTTTACTGCTCGAAGTTCATTCCAATTTTTTTGATTACATTTTATTGCCTTTTCAAAGTGATTATTCGACTGAATTAGTTTCTTAATCGATTTGATTTTGTTAGTTATCCTTATCGTAGACAGGTTGCAACCAATGATTTTGACTCCTATCTCACCAAATTACACAAGTCAAAGCTAAGTAACCAATGCTACAGGGTCAAACAATTCGACCTCGATATCATTATCAAGGACTCCAAAATCCCAAGGCCACCAAAAATTCAGACGAATTGGAGCAACGGAGTTCAACCCACATTTGTTTATCTCAGCAAGTTCTTTCATTTGATACCCATATTGTAGTAAAGCATATAAAACTCAGTCCGCCATATTTATTTTCGAATTACTCTCAACAAGATATTTCATATGAAACCCATATTGTAGGGGTGCATTAAAAATAGCTATTTTTTAACATTTCAGCTCAATCTGTGGAAAATATGTATGTTTCAAAATTGCGTTGCGAGATTCCATCTGAACAAACAATTACATACATACATATACAGTGCGGTCCATAGGTATGGAATAAATTCATTTTTAGCTTTATTATGTTATATTATGTATTCTCTCAAAAATTCCTGAAACAGGTCAAGTTTTATTGTCAATTTGACAATATTACCCCCATCTTGCATCCCCTCTTAATTATGAGCCTCCCATCAAACATTTCACATGATAAGGGGGGTCGTGTGGCATCTTTTTCGAAGGGGATTTTCTTTATCTATTCAGCAATACTAACTTTTTTATATTTGGTGCAACCATAACGGAGAAAATGTGTTATTAAAATTGAAAAAAGTTTAAACTTTCACAACAAACAAAGGTTCCAATCTCATAGTTCATTGGTAATTTTAGACTTCTCTAGCTTTTGTTGATAAATCAAGCACCTTGATCATAACAAAATAATACTCAGAAAATAGTAATTTACGTAACAAGTACGGGGTTAGTAGGAAGTTTCCAGGATAAGCAGTAAAATCATTTTCAGAACCGATTACATACAATATTTTATTCTGCGGACGTTCATCATGTTGGATCTGGATGGATACATTACTTATGAATATTGATTGCACAATTATAACAATTATTTCAATATGATTGGGGATATTAACAGAAGTGGCAGTGTTGAAATAAGTATGATCAGACTTATCACTATTTGACTTTAGTGTCATTAATTCATAAAGGACCGCTTTAGCATTCTTACCTCATATGTAGAATTAATTTTTTTAAATGGAAAAGCGGAAAGACTCTTGAATGTTATTACTGCCAAGGCCACCTACGTAGGTACCGAAAATTGTTCCAAAGTAACAGTTGGCAAAATGGTAAAGTGTAACTTTCAATTTAATAAATCATATCGGAAGTATTAATTTCAGGACTTCTACAGGAAAATTATGTTCTCCCTTCTAATTGGTTCCGTTCACGAACATAATTTACCAGTATTGTTTTTATTGTTTCTCTTACATTTGTTTCTTTGGCATTGAAAGATTCTATGGATGTATATTTCCCTGTTTCTTCTAAACAAACTTAGTACCTAATAATGTATTTTTAACTCCGTACCTTCATTGTACAAACCTACAACCATTGTGTGAAGCCCAACGTATATATAATTCATTTACATTTAAGATTAACAACTGTCCGGTTGAGGTAGTAGCTAAAAAAACGTATACATAAGGATATGTAAAATAGCAAAGAGAGCGTTTTATAGTGTGTTCCTAGGGGAAGTAGTGAATGAACCATCTGAAATAAATAAATAAACTCTCCTCATATGCACGAGTATAATACTAACAGAGCTATCATGATGTACAAATGAGTAATTTGAACAAATTTTCGAAAAAGCAGCACCAACTCTCCGAATGATTTGTATTAATGTGAATGTTCTTGTGATATTTGGTACAGCTTTGTTGAGAGCAAAAATTTCAGATTAGTGTTCTAGTAAAATTATGGTTGATTGAAAAGTACATGAAACATTCCACTAGAATTTGCAAAAAAAGTAACTTAATAATAAAAACTCACTTTTCACATATGGTGCGATCTTCTCCTATATATCTGAATCCATGTATTCCCGTATATTCACAATATTCCCCAAAGTATGCCATCAGTTTTTTTCTTCTTGACATGGTGCTTTTCTTTCTACTTTTGAGATTTTCTGTTTTTGTTTCCATGTTTCAAAAAACCCACAATTAATATTCTGTCAGTGTTAAATCGATGATATTTCCCTGTAAAATTGTGAGAACTGAAATTAATCTGCTGAAACTGCACATGTAGCTACGAATATTATAAATATAGACTTCAAGTGTTTCTTTCCGTTATCTTAACGATATTTATTTGTTTGAGAAACCTAACTGCTTGGATAAATGACATATGCCTGCTTGCCAATAGTTTTGTGACACTGAAACCAACATCATTATTTTCCTTATGTTCATCCACTTTGGGTTTTAACGAAAGGGTGGGAAAATATGTACCATTCAAAATAAAAATCAATTATTTTCCGGATAAGTCCGAATACCATACTTTAAATTATTTCGTTGGTTGATATTTTCCAATGCCTATTCTGAAAAGCGTTTTGTAAACGAAAAAAGACACTCCTGTATCATGTCGGTAACATCCATGGTCGTCAAGAGAAAGTTTTTTATTCATGAAACCACTGAAAAAGTTTGGAGTGAAGAAATTCATTTCCATGTACGTATTTCATATTTGATTTCAGATGTGCCAGGTGTTGAGTATTTTTCTCTAAAATGTATGATGAACATTCGTATTGGATTTTGTGTTTGTACAGAAATATTTAACTCACTTCGAGTTCAGAAAATATAATTGTCACGGAAGAAATAATACTTGCGCTTTTCCATAAACCTGCTAATTTGTCAAATTTTTTCGTTTTTGAAACTTTTACCAATTCCAAATCAATCGTGGTATGAAAAAGACTATATCATTGAATGCCATTTATTGTTATGGAATCGGGAAAAAATTACACTTATGTGCTGAGGAATATCTCCAGATATCATTCAGATCTGACTTGGCTGGTGTCATGGGAAATAATTATATATTGAGCCATCAAAAATAGATTGAAGGACTAGCAGAATTACTTCTTGAGGTGCTATTCCAAACACGTTCATAAGGATTGGCCTTTTGGACAAGAAGTCGCTTTCTGTCAGTTCAGTTTGGCGAGACGACCATTCGATTTATGATATCTACTTTCCCCTATTAATAGATATATGTATAGGTAGCTCTTTTGTCATCATGTACTTAGGATGCTACTTGATGTGGTTTTCCTGAAATTTTAATATATTCGACACCTTTTGAAACACTACAGGACTTGTTGATGAAGTCCGTCAAGTATCTCAGGACAAGCAACGCTCCGAGCGGCTATGGTGTGGATGGGCTTCCGAACTTAGACAGACTTTGCACTCTCCAGACAATCTTGTGCTGAGAATCACATGTTAAAAGATAAGGTCCTGTTAATCCTTGGGTCGCACAAATCTGGTCTTTCGTCAACCACTTTAACATTTTGATATTCATTCACTACTTTCTGAAAACCACTATAACAGTACAAAAATATAGGCGTTAGGAATTTATTTTGACATTGTGGTATTTCGACAAATTGATTACCCCAAAGAGAAATATGATTCAAGCATTTTCATTTCTATTTACGCCCAAAATGGTGCTCTTATGCAAAAGTAACTCGAGTTGCATTAAAATTTAAAGAATTTTCATGTGAGAATTTTCTAAATATTGTGGAGTAGTAGAACAAGGGATCTGTATCACTTTTTTTTGCTCAGTTTCAACACAAATCATCCGAAACTCTTTCATCTTTTCATGAATAAATTGAACGTCTATCGAAGATATTCCTACTCAACAGAGGGGGTTTGCTGATTTATAAGGCCTTTTATTTCAAAACAATATTACATACTAGGCGAACTTTAGCTTAAGCTACTCTTGCACTCAACCTAATTGGTACGTGAAACAATCTTTGGAAAAGTACATATGGTAATAATGTATGATGAGGAAATGAAATGAATGGAAATAAAAATAATAAGGATTTGATATATCTACCTATAACATTGACAATTTATCTTCTAGTTTTTTTTTAATGAATACTTTGAATTTTGTAGCAAAACGACTTTTTTGACTTTTGTCAATTTTTTGATAGCTGTGTTTTTTTATATATGCAGATTCACACGAAAGGGAAGCCCTGTAATGTTCAAAGAACACCGCGTGAATCAAGTGACAGGAGATACGAATTCACATTCACTTTGGATTTTTGAAGTTTGTAAACCTCAGGAAAAACCTCTCTCAGCAAGGAGCTCCAGAGTTCAGCTCTTCTATTGAAAAAAGATCTCTGAGCAAGAAAGGTTCGACAGGTCTCCAAGGTCAAAACAAAGGGGTGGGAATTCTGTACTCGTCGAGTCATCCGTGTAGATATTGGCAAGGGTAGAAGGATTGATAACAATTCAGAAGAGCACCGACCGTGAAAATATATATAGAAGAGAGACAAGTCTCCGACTCTTTTACGATGCTCCAATGAAGTGAGCGAGTGTGTCAGCGAAGAATCACCAACAAGACTGATTGCCTTTCTCTGAATAGAATCGAGAAGCTTCAATGAATGTTATGTTACCGAATTTCATACATGAGAACTATATTCCAGGTCGTATCTGAGCCTTGTAGATCATAAGTGTTTTTGAGTTCAATACTGTGTGAATGATATTGCAGAAATTCTAATTTCTACTTGAAGGCATAAGTACCCAATAAACGTTAATGAAGTGTTTGACAAATGGTCGAATTTTCGGATTTATGATATGTAATGATAGTAAGGTTTTTGAACACGTTAAATTCTACGTTGATCGAGTCTAAAATAGCTAATAGATGAATTCTCAATACTTCAATTTCGATAGAATTAGTGATTCACATACCAGTTTTTTAGTATTGGACCATACAATTTTTCTAGGTGAATAAAGTGTTTTCAAAGTTGAATATGATTTTTTCGAGAGGTGACTGACTTGAGCACTGAATTTAAGATCATCCTCAAATGTAACAACAAAAATCCTTATTGTACGAACTGGCTCAAGAATAACATCTTCAAATTTTACTTGTTCTTTGACCTCCGCTATTACTTCTCTTACTTACTTCTCATGAGATTTGGTAGTGTTCAGCTTGAGGTTATGCTTGCTGGATATTAAACATATAAATTCATGATCTTCAATCAATTGTTTCATTGAGACATTGATACTATCACAAGTAATACTATGGTAGAATTGAGTATCATCTGCAAATACTTGAATTTGACAATATTAAGGTATAAGTGGGATTTCAACAGTGTAAATTTATTTTTTTTTATTATTTTGTAGAAGTTCTATATTCCTTGTGTGCTTGGTGAAGAAAAAGCCAAAAATCACTTCTTGCAAACTTCCTTCTCACCACAAAGATAATCAGGATTCTCAGTGATGTGTGTATGCCTTTTATATATTTTAGGAATGAAAATAATGCTCCAGTCTCATTTTGGAGGTGATTTTTTAATGAAATTGGTGGTTGAATTGGTAGTATTAGTAGTAGTGTTTGGAAACCTGTCGAACCTCTCTTGCTCAGGGATCTGTTTTCAATAGAACAGCTGAGCTTTGGAACTCCTTGCCAAAAGAGGTTTTTACTGAGGCTTACAAACTTCTGAAATTCAAAGTGAATGTTAATTCGTATCTCCTGTCCCTCGATCCACGCGGTGTTCTTTGAACATTACAGGGCTTCCCTTTCGTGAGAATCTGCATATAAAAAAAAGTATGCTAACTCACTTTTGAAGTCAGTCAGCAGGAACAGATTCGTCTTCTTGAAATGGGACACAGCATGCTTCATTCACAATTACAAATGATAGGTTGTTAACTCGAAATATTTTGGTACTAATTGGAAACGACTAGTTTAAAACTCCTACGTTATCAATAAATCTCACTGATAGCAATTTCTTCTTTCATTATTACCACGTATGTAAATCAATGAAGTTGCCGAAACTGAACCAAAAGAAGAAAACCATTCCTCTGATCTCTTCAGGCGATGGAAAATTTCATCACCGGCTCAATGAGAATAGCAAAGATTTCAAAATTCAATTTTTTACACCAATAATTCACTCGAATTTGTTCCGTTTCAGACGCGGCGGTAATCTTCACTGGCTCTCTATAAATAAATATCGTTCGCAGTCCAATTTCAAGCTGGAATAATTTATTGTGAATGTTGGTGAAAAAAAATATCACCATTAGTTATATGATTGTGAAGCCCAGGGAATAATAACATGTGAGGGACGTACCATAAAAACCGCTTTATCAGACTATCACTCAATTTCCATATTAGAGAATAGACTCACACGACGTATCGTATCCATCGTTCCCCATGGTTTTCCCTAAGTCGTTCATTCAATCTAAATGAGCTCAAAAAAACGTCTACTTCAAGGCTACCTTCAATTGTAATTATTATCCTTCGTCATCGGTCAATTCAAATTCGGTAGATTAGGTCCAAAGTTGCATAATTTAATACATTGCAATAATCTACAAATGAACTGGGGTGTAATTCGAAATTATTTCTCAACAATTTTGTAGAGGAAAAACCTCTAATGATTCTGAACAACATGAATATTATGTTTCCAATTCTGCTTTCATCCAGTCTATCAGATCTGAAATAATGGCATTGAATGAATAAACCCATGGTCAGGGCTACAAGGCTATTGAAAAACTAAAAGGGTTTCATACTAGTTTTTTAATTCAACGATAATTTTTATAATACACATGAGAAAATTGCACATGCACACATTCGAACATGAAATATAAAAATTCGAATAACCAGCCTCATAAAATATAAAAATTGTTCAACAAAACATGAAATGGAAATCTAGAAAAAGAAGTAAAAACATTGAGGTATACATAAAGCATGATAGAAAAAGAAAAAATGAATGCGAAGAAATGAGGGCAAGAAGCAAAGCAACTTTGTACAGAAAAATAACTATATGACAGATCAGTCCATCATAATAAGTAGTAGGTAAATGAAAGTAGGATTGTCATCATTCCGGAAAAATACGTTCAAGATTAAGCGAAAATGAGAAAAAAGTCTAGAGATCAATTGAAAATACTTACATGTAGACAGACACGTACTCCTTGGGTAAACCCTTGGATATAAGTGATATGTAAATGACGAAAAATGAATGTGGAGATAGATACAAGGCAAGACGGAAGGATTCAAAGCAAGAAGAAGAAACAAGCATAGAAGAGAAAATTAGCTGAAAAGGAAGAAATTTAAAAAAAGGAATGTAAAATAATATAAGCACATACATCGCACGAAGTTAAAGCTGGTAAAGGGAATATGGAAAAAGGAAGCCAGTATAATACCGAAAGGATAAATGTCAAGATTGCTTATAAGAGGTGTATGTTAGTCATGAAAAATGAAAAAAGTAATTAGTACTGAACAGAAATATATATTGAGCTGAAAAGATAAATAAAGAATTCAAAGTAAAAAGTAGGAAGGACCAAGTAGAGCAATGAGAATGAATGGAACTGGAAAAGAGGCAAATGTCAAACAAAATAATGCAATAAGAGTTGAAAAAAAGGAACAACAGAAGATAAAGAGATGGAAAAAGTAAATCAATATAGAATGGTCATAAATGAATAATAACAGAGTTAAAACATTAGGTTCGGATTTTTGAGGTGGGAAGTAGAGAGTGAGGACAGCAGGAAACAAGAAACAATTGGAAATAAATAGAATAGCCACAGAGATACAGAAAAGGTAGAAAAGTAAATTGAATAATTGATGGAACAAATTGGTTTCAATCACTGAAAATATTCGAAATAATTCCAATAATTTCTAATTTTATCGTATGCGACAAAGTACTACTCCGAAATTGTTGATTTGAGCTGTTCTTCATATCGAAGAGAAAAGTGAAAATTTTGAAACTTCGTGCAGAGCATAGTCGGATAGTTGTCATATAGAATATGCTTCGAGTATTGTTCAGTCTTTGATATTCCTAATAGAGTGTAGAAGAAATATATGAATGCAATTTTTATATTCAATCAGAGATATATAGATTCCTACACTGTTCACTCGAATCGCATATTTTTTACAAAACTGCAGTACTGGTAATGCAAAATTGTTTCATTCTTTGGTGTTTTTAACATTGTTATCCTTTTATTAGTTTCAATATCACTAACAAAAACTTCAGCCCAGTGAGAATGTTTATACACAGTTTCAAGCCGTATTTATCTTAGTAACCTCCATGTACGGGAAAATCAGCGTACCATCCGAAAGCTCCGTGGTCACCTGTATGAGCCCCAAAGTCCACAACGTCGTGATGATGACCACCTTGCCCTGCTTGTCGCTGTGCTCTCACGAAACCGGGATTTTGCAATTGATCTTTTGCACCAACAGGATGAGAAAATACTACAGAGAGCAATGAGGTGAGGCACACCCAGACCAGAACCTGAAATATAAAACGAAACTCCTTTATTAACTTCATTCGAATCGTTCGAAAATATATTCATTTCTAACGTAGTTGGTTGGAAAGCGGACAATTGTTAAATTACAAGAGAAAGAGTTCGGCAACCTGTTCTTCACTTATTTGAAACGTCGGTCTGCTTATGTTTAGATCCTTGTCAACACACCCACGTAGTTATCAAAAAACAAGCTAACCCTATAACGCTTTCTATCATTACCGAACGGATAGAAAAGTAACAGGTTCTCAGTTTTCCCTTGATAACCTCCTAACTACCTTCTCAAAAACACCAGTTTCCAAAAATATGCTTATAGAACTTTGACGTATTGATGCCAACCAAGCGTGAATATTTCAAGATTCTTGAAAAAATGAAGAGATGAACACGGCATTTCGTACGAATAATAAGCTGGGGACATTTATTAATAATAATGATAAAGACAAAAATGAAGCGTCACAGAGATCAGGGGTTTTTGAATTGGCATGGGGGTCATGTCCGATGTTTTATGTGGGTCAAACGAAAAAAGCATTTCCACCCACGCATAAGATAAAATAGGACTAGTTTTCAAAACGGAAACACAGATTCCAATTATGCTTCCCACCTAAGTAGAGAGGGTCATGAGTTCAACCATGATTTCAAAATACGGCGTTTAATACTCAACCTCCTTGAAAGTTTGGGAATTAATAGAGGTACACATTCAAAATATTTATTGAATGATCAGATTGAATTGAATAAATCGCTGTTGTTGAATACGTTCCCGGCCAATTGATTAATCTATCCCAATCCTAGAAATAATCACTCTATTCAATTAACCAGTAGTTGGTGTTCCATACATTACTGCGACCAATGAATTTAGGGTTGGATATCGGACCTTTGTTACAGCGAACGTCGGACTTTTTATTACAGTTGACGTCCGACCTATGGGGATTATCTTTTTTTATCATTTTGGTCGTTTTTTTTTTCTGGTTGTTGTTTGTAACATAATGTTCATTTCAACTGGAATAGGACTGTGGAGTGACAGGGCAAGAGCCTCTATTAACACGTCTGAAAACCGACATTTGAATTCCATTTGCAATAACTTGTGGATACCGGTGAATTCTTCGAAAGAGTTAACACTATGCAAAACTATTTGGTGCGAACTGATTGTAAAAATTGTACATGGCCTAAGAATAATTCAAATACTCACAGCCTTCATGTTGAGAATTCCAATCAACGACTTCACTCGGCAATAACAGATTTGTGAATGTGACATTAATGAGAACCCAGTATTTATATCCCAATTTTTAAAAAAGTCATTATATTGTTCTGTCTCCTCGCTTTCCATAGCTAACCACACAACACTCGGTTTTTTTTGTAGTAGTTCCTAACGAACCGTTTGTTGCTCTCATTGGTTTGTTCAGAAGTTCGTAGTTTTTGTCTGTTTATAAAACAGTAAATTCAGGTGAAAGTCAATCTATAAGTTTTAATGCATCAGTGCTCGTTCAATAGCCTAAATCAATGCGAAGAGTGTCAGCTGAAATCGATAAATTCTATTCAATGTTCATGCGAAAATGTCAATTTTACTCTCACCTAACTTCGATGAATACTATTAGTTCAGAAAATGAAGCTAAAAAAATGGTAAAACCTCGCAATTTTTTCGTCCAGCACCGATTTGTACAAAAATTTGGGATTAGGCTTATTACACCCTCTAGTTCATTTTCTATATTGTGCCGTAGTACGCTTTTTGTTTTTTAGGGGTGAAAACTACCCCTTATTTTCAAAAATTATAAAATAACATTAAAAACCTAAATATGGGTTAAAATAGTTTAATAATGATTGTTTCATGCTTTAGGATACAATTTCATAATCTTTTATCCTACCCTTGTTATAAACTACCCTTGAAAACATTGAAAATTTTATAATATGTCTTCGAACTTCAGAATAGACTGGTGAGAAATCAACAAAATATACACTCAGACACGCGACCAGATTTTTCTTCTCTGCCTTCCAATATGAATGCAAGAACTGGAACATATAACGTGTAACGGCCGAATATACCGGTTATGTAGATTACTACGCTCCGAAGCGAGAAATTCAAATTAAAAAAAATTGATCGGTTTTTTAAGCATAGCTTCCTCATTTTATGTGATAGAAATTTTTTTTCAGGAACGATTTTGTAGAGCTTCTCAAGAGCTATAAGACTATGTGAATCAAATCACTTAAGATTCCTTAATTTCTAAATGGGGAGAGTTTAAAGCGCTTGACTAAGGTGATGTTTGGTCGTAAATGTAGGTGTTAAACAGCTATATCTCGCCGAATATCTTTACAAAAAATCTACACACAGGAAAATTTTGTCATTAAAAAAGCTAAGATTTGGCACTGTACAGTTTCTTTCGTATCTTCAGTATTTTGAGAGATATTTATAATAAAAGGGTTAAGAACACGAAATTGAAAAAAATCGTTTTCTCTTTGAACTCCAATTTTTCTAAAATTAGGCATTTCAAATTGGTTAAACTTCGTGGGTGTATTAATAGTACATATATAAGAAGAATCACAGAAGGGTGGCGATCAATTTTATTTAGGGGGCACTTTGGAGGTTGTTTTCACAGATTTTTTTCGTAGAAAAATGCGGGTACCGATCTTATTTTGATTATAAGTCGGTCAATTTTCATGCTAGGAAGACATTTTTTCATTTGTTTGAAAGCTTTAATTGAATACTTTAAAAAAATGTTCTATGAGCTTCCGTCGAAAAATGCAAATTTTTCTCGTTATTTCGCTTCAAATCTTCTAATTTATACATTTGACGAAAAAAGCTAAGCATTAATTTGCTGTATCTTAGTTCGTATGTGTCGTAGGAAAATTATGAGGAAAGCTTTGTTTTTGTTTTTTCAAAAGCTACAATTTGCCTCTCCACACTTTTTTTGATAAAATGCATAGTTTTAGAGTTAGTTGCAAAAAACCATTTGAGAAAGTCGAGTTTTTCGTCGAAAAACTGTTACTTTCAACTTCGAATAACTTAAATAATATTACTTTTACGAAAAAAACGCATGGAACATTTTGCCCTTAGAATTACTTTTTCAGTCGATTCCTACAGTTGAAATGTGATAAAAGGATCTAGCGTACAGCGTCATGATATAGAAAATGATCCTTGAGCTATTCCCCACCTTCTGTGAAAATTTCAGGTAAATCTATGGTGGACGAAAAAATTGCGAGCCAAAATGCTTCATTTCCTGAACTATATACGTCGTGTTATTGAAAGATTTGAGGCGTTTTCTGACGCTCATGCATACATAACGTATTCGTCTGTTTCTTTTTTTTTGGGTTCTTAACCTACCACAATCTGAAAAATAAGAATCAATATTGAAACCTACACAAGGGTAGAAGGACAGATAGATTTTCAGTCTACCCCGATAAGTTTTCTTTTATATGCTGCGATAATTCGAAAACAGTTCCTTCTGAATGGAACACGTTCAATAAGTCACCAACTTTTCATATTTCCAAAACTGTCTATCAAAAAAATACAAGACTTAATATTTACCAAATCGTTGACGTTTTGGAAACCAAATCCGCTTTCGGTCTCAAAACTTCTAGTTTCATATTCAGATTCGTTTTTTAAAACTTGAGTTTTTACATGTCTTTCAAGAATGGCAGCTAGGCGCGATCCATATCAACCGAAGAGTTTGAGATGCAAGCATCCGCAGACAGCATGATAAAAGCAGATTCCTTCAACTTCGTCGGCTTCTGCTGTTGCTCTCTCTTGCTATCTTTGGGTGTCATTCCATTCAACCGTATGATCTCCATTCGGCAGTGAGAATGTGTTCTAATAATTTCGAACCACCAATCTGTCTGTTCTTGATGTACATCTTGTGTTCACTCTTTCGCACTTCTAGAGGTCTGGATGTTTCACCGATATATTTTCGACCTCACGAACAAAGGCTTCGATAAATACAATTATTTGTGTTTTCTGCTAAGTTAGTTCGATCAATGTGTTTCAGTATTGGACGTAAGGTATTTGTTGTTTTGAATGTTGTTATAACATTATACCTGTTAATGAATGAATCGAGGACTTTTGTATAAAGTGTATAATTTTAAAATTCTATTGCGAAGCGCTTTCGACTTTCGTCATCTTCAGTGCTCGCTCATCAGGAGACAGGAAGTATCGACAACATGAGAACAGTAGACATTGAGAAATTTGATTTATAGAAAAGCTAATTTGGCTTATAACCAGCGAAAAGCATGCTGGAGATTTAGGCCATGTGACTATGTCAAATGTGTTTTTTAATGTAACTAAAAACAAGAAGTGTATTCAACTTCCCAAATTAATTGTACCTGTTACCAATCCGGTTTATCTTTTCAGATAGTCGAGGGACGTGAGATATAATGTGTGCAGGCCTATCTCCACTACGGGGTGTGTTACGTTTTTCTATTTCACTCAATGTATTTTCTATAAAATTATCTGGATATCCATTTTCCTTCATATTGATTCTATGAAATTAACATCGTCAACGATTTTTTGTAATGAATTGCATAGTATTTCTGTTCTATCAAAAAGACATTTTACTATACCTTTTTTGACACTTGTATGGTGGTTTGTGTTATAGTGAAGATATCTGTTGAAGTGTTGATTACTTCACCATTATGTGAAAGAAAGGAAGTTCATCATTCGTTTCTATTTCTATTGTGAACTTTCTTGTTGAGAAAGAGGTGAACCCATTCAGAAGGCAGTATTTTTGAATTATCGCAGCAACTTATCGGCGTAGATTGAAACTCTGCCCTTTCAAACTTGTATAGATTCCAATATTCGTTCTTATTTTTTCATATTGTGGTAGAAAACTAGAAGGAAGAATCTATCCAACGCAAAATAATAACTTTCAAAATTTATTAGTCTGGTTATTTCAAGAGACAGCTCAAATATTCATTCAGACTAAGTACTGTACTGGGACTGCACCTTAAAATTCATCTTTCTCCAAAGACAGTAGTTTCTCGAAAAAATTAAAGAGCCCGAGATAGTTGTAGTGGTAGCTCACTTGAAAAGATGTTTCATTCTTCATTCATTTGTCGTGTCTCTGAGCTCAGCGATAGAACATTTTGATGAATTCAAACGAATTCAAAGGTGAGCTTCTGGAGAAAAAACATTCAGATCTGTATATTTTCTCTACTTGGGGCTGATGCAGCACTCTAGTCCTCTATGTGTGCGCTAATTGTTTGAGATAAAGATTAGTATTCAAATTAGGCATATCTCAACATTGGTTCTGAAGCAGACTTGACACCTATTTTTTGTTGGGAATATGGGGTGAAGACGAAGAGAAGAAAAACGGTACTTGAACAAGTATAATGAATTAACGTTAAATTGACAGACAATCTCATAAAAACAATCTCAATAATATTACACAAAACAAACAACTGATACATGGAAACGTATACAGCATGAGACCATGGCTTGGCTCAAATATTTCCAACACGCTCCCTATTTGAGACAAGTCCTTGTCTGGATATACACCGCTGAAGCTTCTCTCTGCAAAGTGGTTTTGTGAGGGAATCAGCAGCCATTTCATTTGTCGAGACGTGGTTCAGTTTGATTTCTCCAGTACGGATTCGTTCTCGCAGGAAATGGTGCCGCACATCTATGTGCTTGGTTCGAGCCTGATACGCACCATTTAGAGCAAGGTTCTTCGCTCCCTGATTGTCGACTCGTAAAATTGTAGGTTCATTGGCTGTAGCTGGCATTAGTTCGGAAAATAAACCTCTCAGCCAAAGTGCTTCTTGTGTGGCACTGGACATAGCCATATATTCAGCCTCTGTAGAACTCAGAGCGATAGTAGGCTGCTTCTTTGTCGACCAGGATAAAGCTGAGCCATTTTTCGTGAAAATGTATCCTGTAACTGAACGTCGTTCATCGACATCACTGGCCCAGTCTGAGTCACAGTATCCGATTATGTCGGTGAGCTTCTCCTTGTTACCTGACAATTCAAGTCGATAATCAACAGTTCCCTTCAGGTACCTGAAGATTCTTTTCACTGCAGACCAATGGACTTTTCCAGGGTTCGCATTGAATCGACTGACGTAGCTTACAGCGAAGTTGATATCAGGTCGTGTTACCTGAGATGCAAAAAGGAGGCTTCCAACTGCTTCTTGGTATGGAATATTCTTCATTTCCTCTTTTTCTTCAGGAGTTTTGGGACTCTGATTTTTGGATAATTGCAATCCAGAAATCATTGGTGTATCAACAGAGTGACATTCTTGCATTCTATACCTCTTTAACATCTGAGTGATATAACGAGATTGATCAATCCAAATTTTCTTCTTAGTACGATCTCGTTCGATCTGAAAGCCCAAAATGTGTTTGGCTTCCCCCATATCCAACATTTTGAAGTTAGAAGTCAATGTAGATTTCAGATCATCTTTCATCTGTTTATTATTGGAAAAAATAAGCAGATCGTCGACGTAAACCGCAACAATGAGGATACTCTTCTGCTCGATACGGAAATAAATGCAGGTGTCGAATTGAGACTGTTTGAGGTGTGCATCCTTCAAACACTTGTCTAGTTTCATGTTCCAGACCCTGCTAGCCTGCTTCAGGCCATAAATGCTTTTCTTCAGAAGACAAACTTTATTGGTTTTATCGTACATTTCTGGAGGAAACATATAAATTTCTTCGTTCAGATCACCTTGTAGAAATGCTGAAACGGCATCCATTTGATCGATTTCCAGATTATACTCTGCTGCAAGCGTCAAGAGAAATCTGATGGAACTATAGCGGATTACTGGGGAGTAAGTTTCATCATAATCAATACCCTTTATCTGGGAACAACCCTTAACAACAAGTCGGGCCTTGTGGGTTTCTTTATGTGCAGAATCCACTTTGGTTTTGAACACCCACTTGCATTTCAAGGGCTTTCTTTCTGGTGGTAAATCAACCAGCTCCCAAGTTCCATTTTCAATTTGAGCTTGATATTCACGATCCATGGCTTCAAGCCATTTATCTTTATCTGGACGAGAAACAGCTTCTTCAACGGTGAGTGGATCTTCCATCTTCATATTGGAAGCAAAATTCATTTCAAATTCTTGTAGGTGGAGTGGCATTCTTCTCTGACGTGATCCTCGTCTTGTGCCTGCCTCAACAACGACTGGTTGAAGTGGACCATAATCGGAATCAGAGTTCGAGGAAATGGCATCAGTGTTGACATCAACTGAGGAATCACCGGGAGAATCAGAAAAAACTGCAGGGCTTTCACTCTCTAAGGTTGACAAAGGAATCGAAGTAGTAGTTTCAGGAATTTTCCTCGAGACATTTTCTGATTCGACATTATATTGTAGCGAGTTCGGAAAAAAGAAGTTGGTCGTAATATCATCAGTTTTCTTGAGAAGTGTGGAACCTTTCTCGTTTTCAGAAAATACGATATCTCTCGCTGCGAAAATTTTTCCTTTTTCAACATCAAAAAATCGGTATGCTTTACTAGTCGAACTATATCCGACAAAAATACATGGTTTGGACTTGCTGTCCATTTTTTTTCGGGAAACAGCTGTCAGATGAGCGTAAGCCTTGCATCCAAATACTCGCACATGTTTAACAGTAGGCTTTATTCCGGTCCAAATTTCTTCTGGAGTTTTATCAACGCACTTGGTCGGAGAGCGGTTGAGCAGGTAGACGGTAGTATTCGCTGCCTCGGCCCAGAAAGTTTTTGGTAGACCTGATTCTTCGAGAAGACACCTGACACGTTCTATAATAGTACGATTGAGCCTTTCCGCTTTCCCATTTTGCTGCGGAGTATGCGGGACGGTGGTCTGATGCTCAATACCTGCTGAAGATAGAAACGATTGCATTTTTTTGCTACAGAATTCACCACCATTGTCGGTTCGAAGGATTCGGAGTTTTTGACTTGTCTGGTTTTCAACAAAAGTCTTGAAATCTACGAAACAAGTAAAAGCTTCTTCCTTGGACTTCAGGAAATATACAAAAATCTTGTGACTGAAATCATCCAGGAACGTCAACATATACTTGGACCCTGAGAGTGATCGAGCATCTGATTCAGCAATATCGGAGTGCACCAGTTCCAAAATTCTGGTAGATTTGTGAGTACTTTCTGGAAAAGGTATACGGTGGCTTTTGCCAAGAGCACACGGTTCACATACGTAGTTATTAGGCACTTCCAATTGTGAGTCTATACCTACCATGAACTAAAGACTTCAACTTGCCTAAACTCGAATAACTGAGGTGAGCCATACGACTGTGCCATAAAATTCCTGAATCCATAGACGTGAAGAATGCTTGTTGTGGTACATCCAAATCCAAACTGAACAGGTTATTTTTCAAAGTTGCAGACGCTAGAACTTCACCTTTTGAATCGAAAATTTGTGCACCTTTCGAATCAAAAACGACAGAGTTTCCATTTTTGACAATCTGACTGACAGATAATAAATTCACTCTCAGATCTGGAATATGATGAACATTGCTGATCTTTACCGGCCAAACATTTCCATCGACCTTAGCTGATAATCTTATATCACCCACACATCGGGAACTCATATTTCCCTGCTGATTGGCAGTGCTAAAGCAGACATTTTCTGGTTTGGGTTCGTTGACAAAGTAAGACTCATTTTTCGCCAGATGAACGGAACATCCTGAATCCAAAAACCATTCATTTTCTTGGAGCGAATGTTGCACTGACAGGGCAGTAAACATGGAACGTTCATTGCTGTCTTTCTTTGGATTATGACGTCTATCACTATTAGTTCGGGCTCGATCGCAATTTTTCGAAATATGTCCGTAGCCATTGCATGAGTAACAACGCGGCCCTTTCCTGTTATTGCTGGGACCTGGTGTCGCGGGACCTTTTCTTGTCATGGAGGATCTACTTGTACCTTGTTTGGTGAACATAGCAGCAGATTCTTCACCGGTATTTTGCCCAAAATCGGTGATATCTTGTAGAAGTTTCATTTTAATGGAATCAGAGGTAATTTTAGTCCCTGAACTTTCAAGACCCATGATCATAGGACCATACCTTTCGGGTAAACCAGCAAGCATTATTGTCCCTATCCATTCATCACTAACCTCCATTTTAACAGCTCTGAGCTTGTGCGCAGTTATTACGATTTTGTTTACGTACTCCTCGACGGAAGAACAATTTTCGAGGCGGGTCGTGGTCAGAATTCGTAATAAAGAAACACGTCTCTCAAGTCCGCTATCTTCAAAAGCTGACGATAGTTTATCCCATACTTGTTTTGCCGTTGTAGCTTCTTGAACGTGAACATAGTTTATGGGATCGATCAACAAAACTAACTTTGTACGAGCCTGTACATTTTTCTTCGTATCTTTGTTCTCTTCAGTCACACATCCCCATAAATCTTCGTGCTCCAGATATGTTTTGACTGCAAACTTCCAGGAATCAAAATTTTCTCGTCCCTTTAACTTCTCAATCGGAGGGAGTGCTGAGTTTGACATTTTCGCAATTGATTTCTTTGGCAGTTACTGAACGATAATTAGCACAACTTTTACGCATAGACTGGGCCCATAACCTGTTGGGAACATGGGGTGAAGACGAAGAGAAGAAAAACGGTACTTGAACAAGTATAATGAATTAACGTTAAATTGACAGACAATCTCATAAAAACAATCTCAATAATATTACACAAAACAAACAACTGATACATGGAAACGTATACAGCATGAGACCATGGCTTGGCTCAAATATTTCCAACATTTTTCACATATTCAACACTGCTATTTTATTTGCATTTGTACAAGCTGTTCGTGTGTCAGTTACTTGGGCGGATGCAACAATTACCAGACAAACCTTATATTCTTTATTGATTATTTTGACAACATGTCAAGATTGAATATTCAAATTATAGAGGCGAGACATATAACAACATACCTGTACTGTACTATATATGTATATATTTGATTTGTATCTTTTTGACTTATATACCTCTGCGTGAAATCATATCATTTATCGAAAATGGCTACAAAATCGGAGCCGAATATATATATATATATATATATATATATATATATATATATATATATACCTATATATATTCTGTATAGAAATTATTCATCCAAATTTTCTACTAGACCAACGTAGACTTAAACCTAATTTATACCCTTTTCCACTGGATATTTCACCTAACTGATTATCAGGGTAAATGGAAATTGATATATGTTTTTGTCATTTTTCAAATTAGCACTTTAATCTTTTAACATATTTTTATTCTTATATGTAGAACAGCGAAGTAGGTCAATATAGGTCACAAATAAAATAGTGTAGTAGTAGACAAACTAACCAGTTGAATATATCAAACAGTTGATAAAATACTTATTTGCCACCAAGTTGTTTCGCGACTCCTGCATAGCCAACTACTGTTGGCAGTGTTTTCTCTGCGGCTTTACGAATGTTTTGACCAACTTTCTCCTGAAAATAATAGTGATCGAATTACTATAGGTAGGTATTCAAAAATATAATTACGTAGGACAATACAAGCTACTCGTAAAAGTAATATTCTATTTGCACGAAAATTTCAAAAATTGACAACTTGCTGAAAAGGATCAAGTTTGTGAAAGGAGACGTTGTTGTATGTATCGGGTATTTCAAATTCTACTCTTACCATTATAGAATCTCGGAAACTATTGTAGATACGAAATCGGTCAAATTGGGCTAAGTTACGCATTTATGTGACCAACATAATGCTGTTGAAAAAGTGTTTTTTTTTTTCGAAAAACTTAATTTTTTCATCTGCTACATTACCATCCTAAATATCATTGTGATACATTGTTGATTACTTTTCATTGGAAATAAACTTCAGCAAAGAACATCCATGAGAAAGATATGAAAAAACATTTGGAGAGCGTAATGAAAAAAATATTAACAAACACTCTGGCGATATGTTTGTCAGTTCATACCAAAATATCATCAGTATACAGAACAAACTTCGGAATTTCAACTCTAGCAAAAAATGAAGTGTGATTTTGAATTTTGGTCTCAATCCACAGCTCACAATTCATTCGATTCATTTAATAAGAATTGATTTAACAATCCTTCCCTACTCTGGTTGTACTTAATATTAGTGAGAAATCGACATTCCACATATAGTTTTTCTACGACTAGAGAAATTTTACAAGGCTTTGGTTCAAAATTGCCATCAAAAAAATTATATTTCATCAATATATTCATACATTTTCATAATGAAAATGCAAAGAGCAATGAAGTTCATCAGAAATTAGACCCTAATAGTATAAAAATGTTTTTTTCATAGAGATTAAAATGAAACTCTTCCGATTACCAAATTTTATCTGAATGTACACGTATCTTCATTAATGGGTATGGTGAGTAGTTCTCCAAAGCCTTTTTATGTATGTTGAAAACTTAGAATGAATCTGAAGCTTGAAATAAACTGGCAGATACTTGATGAAAATCCATAGGTATACCAAAAATAATATTACAGTTTCCTATACGATTCTCACTACCAATGGGGCCAATGGGTTTATAAAACCGGTGTTGTATAACGAAACCCAAGTCGCGATTTCGTAAACGCCAAGCTCGCCATAAAGAAGGATTTTTGGTTGGTATACTCACAATTCTTTTGAAAATATTCTTGGCTTCCATTTGACCACTGAAAACCAGTACCAATAAAATAGTAATGAAGAAGAACAAAAATGACAGTTTCATTTTTCTCTCTTGATTGTTTCTTGCGGTTTCTGAACGGATGTACCGGTACTATTGTAAACCCCATGAGAATCTCTTCTCTTTTATAGCCGATAATATTATTTGAATAAGTTGTTATTCCCCATGTTTTTCTATTCTTATTTCATGCAGATGCAGTCACACCTTAAAGTAATACCTCGAATATTTCGGTTCATTCAAAGTTAATTAATCAGTTATCTAGAATAATGAGGATGAAAAGATAATCCTACGGAAAATAATGAGTATTCCATTGCGAAATGCGTGAAAGATCAAGGTTGTAAAAATTTGGCAATACGTATAATTCACAAAGTGCAATGAGACTCCCTCGGTGATGAAATATTGTAACATTTATATAATCCTGTTGAGAACCTCACAAATCCTACTAAAATAGCTTATCAATTTGTGATGATGGATAAATCGTAAACTTGCAACTTTTACTTATTGTTGTACTCATTTCATTCTCTGACAAATAACATTTATCCTTGTATTGAAAAATTGGCCCTGACAAGAATTTTTTCCAAGAGAAAGCTATTTTTTCCAAGAGAAAGCTCTGCTTTCGATATTTTCGGTCTTTCTCTCAAGAGTATATTTATTTAATCACACACTAGTGAAATTCAATATGGAGGAGGACCAAATAAAAAAACAAAATTGGAAGGTTGATGGAGTTCATAGTATACACCTAGGAAAAATTCAACTACCATGAATGTGTTATAGTAAAACTTTCTGGATCATGTTTCATACATAAAATACTGAAAAGTTCACCAATTTTTCGTTTAATTATTTTTGATGGTGGATGCCACCATTTCTGAGAGGTGAAATTGTATCCCTGAAACTTCGTGATAAATGGATAGGAAAACTTTCAACAGCAATCAATTACTCTAACAACAAACTGATATCACTCCGGATATCTGGATTCTGCTAGCACCTTTGGGAGAAGAAAATTGTCAAATGATCATTTTGGTGTGGGGGTAAGTGATCTATGGAAAGCTTTCACTTTGACACCAAGAATTTCAATTTTACCGAGTACGGATAGATAGAAACAAATTTTGTGTAAAAAAGTTTTTTAGACTGGTCAATATTTTTCAAGTTAATCGCTTGTATTTTTCGTGTTGGTAATACTTGTTTTTGGGCGGTTTTCTGCAAATAACTCGAAATCTTCGAAATGAAGATTATAAGAAAACAGAAAAAAATTTCTTATGAATGCTCTGGGTCCATAATGAAGAAAGTTATGGCTCTTTGAAAAATTATCTGTTTCTACCCCAAAGAGAGCAATACGAGTATTTAAGGTTTGGCCTGGGCCTCTGCGCGTGTACTGACCCTTTGAAGAGAGTGAGACAGCGAACGACAGGTGGCCCTCTAGGGCCTTAGGTATATTCTGGATTCGCAAATAGAAAAAACTATTATTTGTTACAAACTTGAAATTTTGTCTTTTCACAACTTTTGTATAGAATGAAATGTTTTATCTGTAATCATGACTTTAGGAATGAAGTGGACATATTTCTCAGCCAGTCCTATTTAAATTCTCGTTTGCATCTATCCTGAGCAAATTTGATGCGACTATGTCAAGCATCGTACGTCGTTATCTCGATCAGGTACGAAACCAGTCTAACATAATATCAGTATAACGTAACGAGGAAAGCGAAACCGTTTCATATAGTGTTTGAAAAAAATTATTCGAGGCGAGGCGAGTGCTGCATCAGCCCCAAGTAGAGAAAAATATACAGATCTGAATGTTTTTTCTCCAGAAGCTCACCTTTGAATTCGTTTGAATTCATCAAAATGTTCTATCGCTGAGCTCAGAGACACGACAAATGAATGAAGAATGAAACATCTTTTCAAGTGAGCTACCACTACAACTATCTCGGGCTCTTTAATTTTTTCGAGAAACTACTGTCTTTGGAGAAAGATGAATTTTGAGGTGCAGTCCCAGTACAGTACTTAGTCTGAATGAATATTTGAGCTGTGTCTTGAAATAACCAGACTAATAAATTTTGAAAGTTATTATTTTGCGTTGGATAGATTCTTCCTTCTAGTTTTTTGTGGTTATTAACCTACCACAATATGAAAAAATAAGAACGAATATTGGAATCTATACAAGTTTGAAAGGGCAGAGTTTCAATCTACGCCGATAAGTTGCTGCGATAATTCAAAAATACTTCCTTCTGAATGGGTTCACCTCTTTCTCAACAAGAAAGTTCACAATAGAAATAGAAACGAATGATGAACTTCCTTTCTTTCACATAATGGTGAAGTAATCAACACATCAACAGATATCTTCACTATAACACAAATCACCATACAAGTGTCAAAAAAAGGTATAGTAAAATGTCTTTTTGATAGAACAGAAATACTATGCAATTTATAACAGAAAATCGTTGAAGATGCTGATTTCATAGAATCAATATGAAGAAAAATGGATATCCAGATAATTATATAGAAAATACATTGAGTGAAATAGAAAAACGTAACACACCCCATAGTGAAGACAGGCCTGCACACATTATACCTCACGTCCCTCGACTATCTGAAAAGATAAACCGGATTGGTAACAGGTACAATTAATTTGGGAAGTTGAATACACTTCAGCATCCTCTTTTCAACAAATCGTCCAGAGTTAGAACTCGAAGTAATTAGTCGAGTTCGGAGGACGAAACTCAATCATCACCTAGAAGATGGCAAATGAGACTTTGCCGAAACGTTGTGACAATTATCCTTCAGAGGATCAAAACCACAGAACACGGAATGAAACCCGAAAAAACAACTCATCATACTTCGTCCGTGAGAATCTTCATGCTATATATATATATATATATATATATATATATATATATATATATATATATATATATATATCTGCAGAATGCATTCACATAGTCCGTTTGTTCGCTTGTTGCTCCATTGCCTCTATGTTTACATACCGGTGAACCATCCTGGACCGCGATGTGTTGCTACTGATTTACATGACAGGCCATCTCCTATTATATTGAACTTTCCGGGTATTAATAAAGGGACTATCACTGTACTGATCTTCTTTGCCAATAAAAAATATTTCTGTGACCTTTACCCCCACTCTGGTTTCGCAAATAATGAGGTACCACGTTATGATTCTCTGTTTGAGTCATTGCCTCTCTGTAGTTTTCTGTGGGCTGAAACCTTTACAGAGCAAAGTCGGGTTTACGTGCCACCTTTGCAGAATTGCTCCTCATCTGTCCGATTGATTGATCTGCTATCTGCTCTGAATGAATTCCCTAACCTGTATCGGACGCGACCGTCGACACAAAAATGCTCGTGCTTCGACTTTGATAAATGCTTTTCTCCTTTATACGGTGAGCCATATCGGAGTTCATGTAATAACAACTCGGTGGCCCCTCTTCTGCTCGAAATTGCAGCTTCCCTAGCAAAGGTGTTCCCTGCGGCCAATTCCACTGGCGCGACTGTATCATTTGTGCTAATTTGAGAGTCGAATTTTATTCCTATGAATTCGATTTTTTGAGTCAATTTGACGAGCGATTTCTTTCAATTTCTATCATAAAAGACATTTTACTTTACCTTTTTTGACACCTGTGTGATGGTTTGAGTTATGGTGTAGATATATATGTTGATGTTTTTTTTTGTATATGCGTACATATGAAGGGTTGATTTTCTTATGATTAAGTATATCCAGAAGAGGAAGTTTATCTTTATTCCCTTTTTCTAGTGAGAACTTTATTGTTGTATCATGTTTGTTAATGCGTGTTCCAAAAAAATGTTAAGTTCATTTTGACATAGTAGTAGTAATCTTTATTATAGGATATATCCTAATCTTACATGATATCATAAGTAATAACAATTCAAATTTCCACACAGTGCCAAAAAATGTTAATAATATTCAAATATGTATATAGATAATAACAATAATAAAGACAAAATAGAAAAAAAAGATTATGAAAAACATACACAATATATAAGAACCAATGGTAAAAACAGATATTGATATAGTAACACACCCATACATACATACATATATACACATATATATATATACATATATACACATATATACATACATACATACACACACCTATACACACACACACACATACATACATGTTATCCAACCAACTAACGTTCTAGATATTCCAGTAATCTACTTTTAAACCCTCTCACAGTATTTGCCTCTTTAATGGCATTTGGTAAATTGTTAAATTCACATAGTCCCTTGTAAAATAAATTTTCCATACCGCCACCAGTGTGAGTTCTATATATATGAAAATTAGCATAAGATCTTGTCTCGTGTTCATGTATTTGATTATTGAAAATGAAAAATTCGTTAAAATATGTTGGTTGGAGACCTTTGGTTATTTTAAATATAAAAACCATTGTTAAGAAAAATAATCGATTTGAAATCGACAGCCACTGCAGCATATTTAACATGTGATCAATGGAAGTATAACGACTGCATCTTAAGATAATTCTCATGCCCCTATTTTGGAGTTTTTGAAGTTGTGAAACCCTGTTTTGGTTTATTAAATGCATTAAAGTTGGACAATACTCAAAATGAGGTTTAATTATACAATTATATGTTAAAATTCTGGAAGTAACAGACAAATTACTTGCTATCCTAGAAAAAAAATATAATTTTTTTGAAATTTTTTTTATAACATATTCAGCATGACTGTTCAAACTCAGAGTGTTGTCTACAATAACTCCCAGATATTTTATTTCAGACACATATTCCAAGGCAGTGTTACCAATTTCGATTTTTACTTTGTTATAATCAATAGAATTATGTTTATATTTGGTTGTTATCACCATGACTTTTGTTTTATCTGCATTCAATTTTAATTTATTTATATGTAAATATTTTTCGATATTCTTCATAGAACCTTTGAGAGTATCTACAGCATCATTAAGTTCTAAATTCGAAGTATAAACTAATGTATCGTCTGCAAACAAATTAAGTTCATGTGCTCCAGGAACATAATAAATATCGTTTAGGTATATAATAAATAAAAGTGGTCCCAGTATACTTCCCTGAGGAACACCAATGTTGATATCTATCTCATCAGATATTTTTGAATCAATTTTTGTTTTCTGTTTTCTTTCACTAAGGTAACTAAGAAACCAAGCCAGCACAGAGCCTGTTAACCCATAATAATTTAATTTTTTTATCAAAATATTTCTATCAATTGTTTCAAATGCTCGCTTGAAGTCAAGAAAAATAGCTGCAGTGAATTTATTCTCATCATACGCTTTTTTCCATCTAGAGAAAGTATACTGAATGGCTGATTCACAGGAATGATTTTTTCTAAATCCTGATTGTTGGCCTAAGAATAATTCATTATCATCAAAGTATGCAACTAATTGTTCGTAAACTGCTAGTTCGAGGACTTTCTCCAAAGTTGGTAGAGTATTTATTGGTCGAAATTCGCTTGCTTCAATTGTATTACTAACCTTTGGTATAGGAATAACAGAAGTTATCTTTAGTTGATCCGGAAATATTCCTTTATCCAGAGATGTATTTACCAAGTTTAATATCACATGCCCAAATACCTCGAATGTTTCTTTCAAAAATTTGCTATTTAGTAATTCAGACTTGTTTTTATTGTCTAAGGAATGAATTATCTTCCGCAATTCAATCATGGTTAACAGTTTGAATTTGGAGAAGGAACTGTTTATAACTGAATAATTTGTGGATGACCATTCCTCGGATTGCGGAATACTATTAGAAATATTTGATATACTATTAACAAAGTAATTATTAAAATTCTCAGCTATCTCATGTTCATTTGCACTAATTGTTATTGAATTGTTCTCACGAAAGATGATTTTATTCATTTTATTGTTGTTAACCGGATTAATCATTGCTTTAATATGTTTCCACATTTGTCTTGGATTATTACGATTTGCGTCAATTTGCTGTTCATAATAAAGTGTTTTTTTATTTTTTAACATATTAACATACTGATTTCTGATAATCTTATAGTTTTCCCAGAATTGATCTCGCTGAGGTGAGTTGTAATTATTTTTAAATGTTTAGCAAAAACATCATCAACATATCTCCACCATTCAGCGCACTGAAACAATGCGCCCTTAAACAGCTCAACTACAATATTCTGTCCTCATTGCAGCCCTGGTAAAAAATTACATTCGCTTGATTATTTGTGCATATTTCTAATCTTCGATTGGAATATACTCAAGTTATTGATAATTAAAGGAAATGAAACATTTAAAATCGAAGGAAAAGGCTTCAACATTTTTTCAAAAGTTTTTGGTTTTCATATTATTTGAGTTAGTACTATATAATTAGTTTTCAGATTTTTGGTGCTTCATGAATAAATATATCACAATCGGAGAGAATATTTCCTTTGAAATCATTTTATTCGTCAACAATTTATTTTTTATCATATCATTCAAAAATGTGCTTATTTTTCACCTATTCTGAATTATTATTATTTATTATGTTCGTCTTGTATATAAGGTCAATTTGGATGTAAAAGACAGTTGAATTTTGTTATTAAACTTGTCAATCTATGGAGATAATTGGAAATAGACAAAAAGTAAAAGTTGGTATATTACAAACCGAGGCCAAAAGAGAAAAATATAGCTCACAAAGTCTGAAAGAAATCACAATATTTTCGAAACTGAAAACATAAAAACCACATAATTGTATAGTACTTTGAACTCTAAAATAGCAGTGATATCAAAGTAATATTGAAAAAGTCTGCCTTCGTTCATGATCATTAAGTTTTTTGATGCATTACTAGACAATATATCATTAAACTTAGTGTATTTGTAGTGGGATCACCACAAAGAGAAATAATTTAGAGAGGATTTGTTGAAGAATTACCCCATTTTATATATTCAACTAATAACATTTCTCCCAATGCTACTTTGAAACCTGTTTTTCTTTCAGATCATATTACGTGGCATAACCTCACCTAGGAAGGCTCCTGGAAAGCACCTCTCGTTTCCCCCAGAACCAGAAAATTCTTTCAATTCAGCTTGATTCTGAAATTCATTTAAATCAGTTTTTCTGAACCCCCCCCCCCCCCGGGCAAGATAGGGGTTTTCAATTTACACACTAACTTGATATTTTGCTTCACTAATCCTTCATTCGGATGGTTAGGGATTGTCAGTTCTGGAGAACCACATTACACATGGAAGAGAAAAAAAATAACTGTACTTTAGAAGATTCAAAAGGTAATTCATTCTGGAAAATAAGGGTGATTTCAAAACAATCAAAACCTAGTTCTATATTAAGTTTTTATTGTAAAAACAAAAGGAAACATTTCACTTTCTCTGTTGCTGTTGGGCACGGTTGTTGTCTCTACCAGGGAAATTTCTTTGTGGTGGAGTTCTGATTCTCCTGTCCTTCTTGCTTCTGTTACGCACTACTTTACTGTGAATTGCACATGAAACACAGTAATGGAGCTTGGCATACAGTTTTGGGAGAACATATTCTGGAATAAACAAATTTACTATAATATACTTTTCAGACAAATAGGAAACAATAAGAATGAAATTCATGATACTAATCACATCAGTATTTCATAATAGCTTGCATGAAAATCCATAGTAATAAATATCCACAGATTCTGTTCAATATTTTCAGTTTCACAAAAACACTTGAATATGGTGAAACACATTTCTCGTTGGCAATGTAATTGAGCAATTCTGCAAATTAAAGATCACTCAATTTTCCAAATAGAAGTTTATGCCTCTAAAATTAATTTTGTGATATTCATAAAAAGACTTACATTATTCAAATTGAAAATCCGTCTACTTTATTAACATTAGGAACCAAATAAAATGATAATTCAATACTTATAAATAAGAACAGATAAAATCATTGAGACAGCTTGTCCAAAAACAATATTTGTCAACATAGTCCAACCTACAGTCCACACCAAATGGAATTTTTTTTGTTTTTATCGAAATATTTGAAAAATGCCAGAGGAAGAAGTTGGTCAGTATTGAATTTTATATATTTTATTTGGACAAACCACAACTCGAACTCTGTAACTTTGATGGGTGCGAGCTCCTCATGTGATATCTACTTTAGAAAATAATATAACTGACACGTAGCCTGAAAAAACACTAAATGCCAGAAGTCTCCTTTTTCGATAAAAAAGTTAATCTACTTTTCCAATTTGATGCTAAACTTGTTCAGATTCAACTCTTGTTTCTGTTTTTTTGATAATCTGAATCCGAGTCAATTTCACATTGAATTGGAAGAACTAGAGGAATCTTACACCAAAAAATTCTAGAGGCGAGTTTTTTTTCAGGCTACAGGTCAAAATTATTTTCTGGACTAAATATTACGAGTAGGGTCTCGCATTCATCTAAATCGGATTTGAATCATATTTCATTCACACCAGATCACTGAGAATTAGAAAAAATTCCAAAAATTGAACATAGTTACCTGAAAAACGCTAAATGCATGAAAAATTGACAACTACAAACTTTTCCTTGGTCATTTTTTGGCATTTTCAATAAAAACTAGATTTTTTTTGAATGTCAAATTCAATACAATACTTGGTGCTCATTTACAAGATATCAGAATCAGAGATCCCACCAGAAATCCTTGAAAAAAACCTGAAATCCACTAGAAATCCTGATTTGGTGTACAAATTTTACAGAAGTGAATCACCTCTCGAGCAAAGGATATCTGAGGCCAACAATTATAGATGGAACTCGAATCACTTCGTAACTGTGACAAAACAAACTAGAACAAATCTGAACTTTCTGGTGATCAAAGCCATGTTTGACATTAAAAAAACACATTTAAGATAACATAAAGACAGAAAGGTGAAATGAAGAACTGAATCGAGTACAGGATCACATAAAACAACTTCAAGGCCATACTGGAAGTTCACAAAATCTCAATTTTTGGTTTCTACAATTTTGCTATGGAAGTGTTTCTAATTCTTCCTCACAAGCTTTGGAATATACTCACGGGTGTACACGGATGCCTCGGTGATATCTCTAACGGCGGCAGCCTCAACGATGTTACGGATAACAAATTTTTTGATAGCTTTGTCCTTTGGAACGCATCTGGCACAGTTGGTGCAACGGACTGGCTTTACATGACCCCTTCCGTGCTTTGAACGCCCTCCATTACGCCTCTTACAAGTCTTGAAAGAAAAGTGTTTGTTGAGATATGTCCAGCAAGCATGTGTTGAAAATTTTTTAGGTTATATGTCCAAACAAGCAACGCATAGCGTTCACAAAGAAAATTTGAATAATACATCTAAGGATGAGACAAGAAGTGATGATATTATGCCGCAAAATCATCAAATTAAAGAATAAAATAAAAAATTACCATTTTTACGGCTATCCAACTCTGCTACACGGATATAAAAGATCTGTCAATTTTATCAGAGCGATTTGGTGATTTGGTATGTTTTGTTGGCGGCCCTGGCGGAAGACGGAAGTTTGTGGTAGGGAAACGTTTTGTCGTTTTGTGCATACGATCAATGTTCGTAAATGGGAAGAAGGTTATGAAATGTCAGCATTCCGACCCTCCATATTGTTGGGGCGTCAATCGGTCTATGGTATCGCCGAACGTGTCATTTTACAATAGAGATTCTCTAAGAGGTCATTGTTCATTAAAAACACAATGAATAATTATACAGAAACATCTCGCATTGCGAGATAGACTCGATCTATCGCCGAGCATCTCGCATTGTCAGATAAGACCCAATCTATCGTCGAACGTCTTACATTGCAAGTCATAGATTTTCTGGGAGATCGATTGTTCATATTCATCGCCGAACTTGTCGCATTCCGAATTATACATTCACAATAGGCAACTCCTATTCTTAACCCAGAATTCCAACTACGAGCTAACCTTTTGGAAAATTATTGTGAGCACACAGATTCCTCTGCAGTACCGACTCTTGAGTGAGATCAAGCCATTTTGTGGGTGCGTGGGTGCTCGCCTAAGGATCGACCAGAGATCAATGCCGTGAACAATGTTTGAAACTCCTATTCAAGACATTTTCAAATTTACATGGTCTTTTCTCCAATTATTTTCTAATGCGTTTGCCACGCCAATAACATCTCATAAATTTCCGTTATATTTCACGAGGATTGTTGGAAGTATCAACATCTAGTAATAATAATAACGTCATTTTCTACAATAAAAATAGACTGAACTTGAGTGTTGAGAGCGTTCAAGTCTGCAATGGGACAACGAATATTCGAACAAATCGAAACGGTCATGTGACCGATTCCATAGCCGTTTCGGTATCACTCAAGCGGTATTTTGCTTTTCCTGTTTCATTCATACCAGAAAAATATACCGCTGTCAAAATTTTGGTCATTTTGGTCATCTTACAAAACGCAAAAGCTTTCAATAGATCGGGAACTATCGAAAGCGTTTCGAATTCTTTATTTTTGAAGAGGTATGGTGTTTTATTCTCACAGAATCAAAGGATATGCTTATTCTATGTGTTCGTAGCGGATTATGATTGATTTCGAGTAGGTAAAGTGAATACAATTTAAAAACTGTTCCACGTCATCGATGACATGATATCAACGCACTAGTACCAATCCATTGATGGAAATGCATTGGAACGTTCTAATTTAATTTCAAATTTGGCGCCTGTTTTTTTTGGCATTTGGTTGGCAGCATTCTCGATGTTGCCGAATTGTGTTTGAAGTATGTTATTCTGTTATTTACCGATTGACAATTGTTATTCAAAGGTGACCAGTTCTGTGTTTAAATCTGTTTCATTCTCCAAATTAGATGGTCATGATCAAAAACTGTGTATTTCGATGCTTCTATAGAAAGGATCAATCTCACACTCTTCGTGAAAAACAGTTGAAAACTATCGCTGCCAAGAGTTGGTGACGATTAGTTATTTCGCTTCCCTGAACGGCTGTTAGAGAGCTAAATTGAATACAAAGTAGTAAATAATATTTATTTTTCACAGTGAGATATTAATTTTTAATCGTGTTGTAACAGATTTGAAGTCAAGTATGTATACTGTCAGTGCGATTTCTCAAAAGATTGAAGCATAACAATGCTCACAAACCACCAAGAGGCTTGCTAATACTGCAGTACTGGATATAGGTGTTATGTTCAGACAGATCCGAAATCCGATGGTACGACGACCCGACAGCTTTCTGATTGGTCTAAATTTTAATTTAGACCAATCAGAAAGCTGTCGGGTTGTCGTACCATCGGATTTCGGATCTGTCTGGATCCAGCCTAAATGCGTGACAATCAGGGCTATTCACCAAGTAAAGTGGTTATCGCAGTTGCTAACCGTCGTAGCAACTCTGATAAAAACTTGCCATAATGACGGTGGTAAGCTGTTTTTCCTTAACAAGATATCTAAAGCAGTTGCCTGTGAACCACTACTCACAGCAACTGGTCATTATAGTAGCAACTTAACTTGAAAAGTGAATACAAATTTCGCGCTTAGCAACTGACCTTGAACATAACGACAATTTTTAGTCGCTATCCATAACAACTCTGCTTAGTGAATAGCCCTGAATATTTGTAATATATGTAGGAATGCAGTATTTGCAGTTTATAAATATGGGAAAATCTCGACTTCTCAGAATGGTTTGGATGTAGCTATTCAAAGTATATGGTTTGAACCTTCGGTAGTTCCCTATATTAGAAAACTGAAAGAACTTTTTCATGGGTATGAAAATATGATATGCACGTATATACTCATTAACAAAGGTTTGTGAAAATTTTGGTTTTCCACCTTTCATATTCAAGACGTCACACTGATTTATATTAGGATTTCCATAAAGCTGTAACAATTTGGCTACAGTGTACTTCAAAATTTAACAGTTCAACAGTTTTCAAATTTTATTAGCTATATAGTATCCGTAAAATCATAATCGGACCTCTGCATTTGAGAAAATGGCTAATAAAAGGGTAACGTTGAACTGGATGTAATTTTTTATTCACTGCCCAGAATAACACGAATTGCAAAGATTTGCAAAGAATTGCAAAGATTTGCAAAGATTTTTATTCCACGAACTGTAATACAATAGATTCTTGTATTTTGTAAATGTGTCAGGTCTCGAAGAATCCAACCCTCTAGCAGGAATTGTGCGAAAGTTCATTATCGTTTGGCGCACTTCTTTTTCTAGGAAACATTCTGCTGGACAAGCGGTAACAGAGAATGGCTCTGGATTGTATCCAAAATGTCTCAATATCAAAAGCTGTGAATGAATCATCCGGAAATAAAATTCTTACAGCTGTCGATAAGTCTCCATCTCCGTACATTGAACATTGAAGCAACACGTGTCGGATGGTATTTTTGAGATCTTTTTCATGATACTATATAGTAAGTCATATTTACGTTTGAATTTTCATATGGTTCACAAAGGAGTTATATGCAAAACAAGTTGCATATAAATTCTGGTGAAATAACTTGGATATCGTTACAATGTTAATGTTTTCACCAAAAAACTCTAGACTTAGAGCTCACTTGACGGAAGTTCACATTCCTAAAACATGTTCACAAATGTTGCAAAACCTAGTGAAATTCTTATTATGTCAAAATATGATGAAATGCGATTTTTCCACAATCTACTGAATTTTCTGTAAACCCCCACAATCTGATAGATTCTGTCTATAGTTTTTGACAAAACAATATTAAATCAGGGATTATATTCATCTTGATGAGAAATAAAATAGCAAATCATTCAACGAGCTTATAATGATGACGTTTGTTTGCTCGACCTTAATAATACACATCAACCACGAAAGTGATTAATGACTCCTTTATTTTGTAATGCTGTGTATTGGAAATGAAATTCATGTTAGTATTCGCACCCTGTATGCGAGTTTCATTCAAACGTATGGGAATTTCATTTGAGATTTATCTCTCACGAAATATTCATGAATCGGAATAATCGGTAGACTAAATAAAACAAACATATTCTCTCAGAATCAGCCCGACGAATGGTTTCATTCATCCAGCGTGGCCGAGCTTGCATGAAAAGAAATGTAATTTTTGCATGATCTGCGAAAATTATGATATCGTTGGCTGAAATTGCGTGGACGAAAACGTCTGGAAAGTTAGTTGAACATAGGTCGTGCTAAAAGGAAGATCGAGAGATCTCCGCGAGCAGGAATCGCGCGCTGAGCGCGGGAGGGATTTGTAGTCCCTCCCTGAATCATGGGGTCGCGTCTCAAGTCACGAGGGTAGAAGTTAATTACAATCAGGAAAAATAAGAATATTATTAATTCGTGTGAATAAGTGTCGTTTGGCTTTGAATATATTCGTCTTTGGAAACCAATAAAAAATATGGAATGGGAGTCGCCAAAGAAACCGCCATACAAGGTAGACAGAGAATCAACTGGTATGTCAATTTTGCTGTGTGTTAACGTAAATAACCATTTTTTTCACTTTTGGGAAGAGAGAAAATCCATTATTTTTCTGTTGAATTTAGAAACATTGATCACATATTCAGGGACCTTTCTGACTCTCTCTGATATATCTAAAAGCTATTGAGATGGGCCTTAGGGCGGCCGATAATATATATTGTATATATTGTCCGATTGTGCAGTTTATTCATATAATTCATTTTTTCACCGAGAAGATCTTTCTGGTTTTATTTAATTTTTTTGCATATGCCTTTTGTTTATCAATTTAATCGAATCATTGATTGATTCCAGAGTTCTAAACTTTGTTTGTTTTTTTTTTTAATTTTCCGTTCTATTTTTGTTCAGTTCCTATTTTTACTTTTTTGCTAATATACTGCTTAAAATTATCAGAGAATTCCATTTCCAACAAGTCGTCTTATTTCAGAGTACAGAGTTAGAGAGCAAAAAAACCCTAGGTTTCTCACTTAAGACCTTTTCTTCGTGCAAAGGGCCGAATTCATGTCTCTTTCGGAAATTGCCTTAGCATCCAAAATTTGACGTAGAGAAATCTACGTCTGGTGACAGTCGCTGCCTTAATGAATTCAAATGCCTTTAGCCAATTTTTCCATCTAATACTAACGTGCAGAGGGATTGTAATCTGATATATGATTTTTTTGAGGAAAGCATGAAGTAATTGTTGATTAATGATTTACATGAAGAGAAATAAGATACTAGAAGCGTTCATGCATAATTACAACTCTCGCAGCCGTTACATCTGGTGATCTAGCGTTGAGATTATTTTTGCTAAAGTGGGAACTAGTAAAAAAGTGTTGATAAGCAAATGATAATGTTAAAATAATACAAGAATAATACCATTTCAGCAATTACCACACTAGTAACAGAGCAGTGGGATTGTAAATTGTAAAGTTGTCTATTCTGTAAACATAAACTGATACAGATAAGTTGAAATGGAGGTACAGTGTTAGAAAGAAAATATTGAGGAATTATTGTGTGGGTTCCTAGAAGAGAAATAGAAGTAAAACAACAATTACAAACCCTATCGTTCGTTACAATTTAGCTATATTGTGTTGATGTCAAATCTATCCCTGCGATTATCTTGACCAATTGTTCAAATATTAAAATTATTATTAACTATAAATGAATATGTTGTAATAATAATATCTTGTGAGATTAGATCCGTGATATTTGTTAAGCTAAGTACATAAATTTTTGTATGAATTACTTTGAGATATTATTAGTCGTGGATAATGTGTAGTATTCTACTCGCGGATAATGGCTATTATTCGCTCGTTGAATTATATACTATTCGCACATTGTATTTTGCTTGAGTCAAACATAGATCTATTTGGAGATGGCAGCAGCGGAAGGCAGCCGCTTTTGGAATCGTCTTGATAATTATTTGTTGACTTTTCAGTTTTGCCACAGGGTCTTATTCTCGCGAGATACCTATCACACAGGTACAGGCAACAGAATATTTTATCAGAGTCTCATAAAAATACATGGGAAATAAAATATCAGGTTTCCTCGATGGACCTAAGCACAGATTGTCTATTCTCTTATGACCAAAGTTTGAATTTCGCGCTTGAAAAATTCTAACATGGTCCTCTCGCCTCGACCAAAGAATATTTACGTATAACGAACAAGAAGCGACAGCCGCTAATTCTGTGGTCCCCACCACTACAAATGACGTCCAAACTATTTTTCTTGCGAGTATGCTGAAGACTACCAGCAAAAAACAGTAATCCAGTAAACTACTTGACAAGAAACACCAGTACTTCTTGTACTGACCGACTACCGAATGCCGACATTGCTGGTAGACATGCGCATTCAGGGTGTATTTGTTGAATTTGTGAGATTCGCTTCTTGTTCGTTATACGTAAATATTCTTTGCCTCGACTGCCTCGACAAACACTAAAGTAAAAAAACGAAGCAAAAATTGGAAGAGGTTATGTTTAAATGTTATCATTTTTGTTCCAGAATTTTAAAAATTTCAATAGAAAGCTGAGTATGACAATATGTTTTCTTACAGTATTCTCAAACATATAAATAAGGTGGCAAAAATACATGTTAGACATAAAAATCCTCCTCATCACTGGGTAAATCAATTTTTGTCTATAAAGGAAAAACAAATTGAAATTTTTCATTTTCAGTCTGTTCTTCGAAAGAAAGATCACCCCGTTGACAAGGCTTTAGACCATTTTGATGATTTCTACAAACAAATTTTTGATAAAAAGTGGCCATCGATTCGGAAGGCTCTATTTGACAAACAAAAATATGTTGCGGTGGTTAATTATTTTAGTGATAATAAAGAAACAATAGCGAAATTAGAACTAGAAGGTGCCTTGAATATGCGAAAATTATTCAGTTTGGAGAAACAATATATACAGGAGGAAGTTAACAAAAAGAAACGGAACAAGGCTTTGAAGAAAATCTTCAAAATGGAAATGGAAAGTGTTGAAAATTCATCTGGAAATGAAGACAAATTAGAAGACAGTGTGTCAAATAGAGAATTTTCACTAGCCTCTAGCTTAGATAAAGCAGAGTATGATACAGAACGGCTGGTAGATAGCAGGAGTGCATTATCATCAGAAATTTTACACCATTTCATTCCGGCAACAAGAATTAAGGGTAAAGAAGATTATGTACCAGAATCATCCCATTATGAATTTTATGACCAAAGTGCACATTTTACTGTGAATTCAATAAAAGAATATGATATCCATTTTCCTGAACACCTTGACATTTACTGTTTTGAGGAGTATAATCAGAGTGACTTTGAAAATCCTTTGAGAGGTTCCACTGGTGTATTCAACTATTACCTGATGGATGGGGGTTCAGTGCTCCCTGTTTTAGCATTAGATATCAAACCAGGAAATAAGGTTTTAGACATGTGTGCTTCACCTGGAGGCAAAAGTTTGCTGGCCATTCAAACATTGTATCCTGAATGTGTCGTTTCAAATGATGTTTCTCACTCCAGGATGAACAGAGTTCAGAGTGTTTGTAAACAGTTTTTATATGATTTCAAGGAAAAATGGTTAGATCCTGGAAAAGTCAGGCTGACGAATAGGGATGCAAGAAATATTGATGAAGATGATTATGATAGAATTTTGGTAAGAAATTTTATTGTTAAGCATTTGAGCATTCAGCATTCATATAGCATTCTGGGTTTCCATTCAGTTGACATAGCAAATATGCTACGGTAAAAATCAATAGGACACCCCAGAGTGATTTGGCACCCAAAATATAGCACTTGCCCGCACAAGACAAAGAAAAAATATAAATGTAATGAAAAACTACCTGAGGTGAATTCATGCAATATTTACTTTTATCTTCACTTTTAAAAATTAATTGTGAATTTTACATTCACTATGTGATACTGCATAAAATACTTAGTTCATGTTGCATAAATCCACTTTTATTGTCCTTAAAACAACAAAACTACCACATTTTTTAAATAAATTTAAATTCATCATTCATACCAAATACATTATTTAATTCATTTAATGTAATATAAAATAAGCAAATAAGGTTATGTTTATTAGTGGGTTTAATGGGAACCGGTACTTGGACATATACCCAAAGTCAAGTATTTTTATCTATTAGTCAAGGGTGCTACTCAGGAGCTCAGGAGCAGCATGGTTATTTGCGGACCGACTAATGTGACAGGAGTCATTTGCCAACACGAAGGTTATCACTATAACTGAAAACAAATGTCAATATTTTTTAGACATTCTACAAAATGATAAAATGGAAAACCAAGTCTTTTGCAACACAGACTCTCTCAACAAACTTAGTTCACTCCTATGAATTCATATTTCAGGTTGACGTGCCTTGCACTACAGATAGGCATTCTCTACATGAAAATGACAATAACATTTTCAAGCCATCTAGAATCAAAGAGAGATTACAGTTACCTGAATTGCAGAAAGAATTACTGTTTCATGCTTTGAAACTAGTTTCTAGAGGGGGCATAGTTGTCTATTCAACATGTTCTTTGAGTCCGATTCAAAATGATGGAGTGGTACATATGGCATTGAAACAAATTTGGGAAGAAACCAAAATAAAAGTCGTAGTCAAGTGAGTCTTTTTCAAATCAAAGTTTTATATGTCTACTATTTTGTTTTTCAGAGATCTTTCCCCGGCTCTCTTACAAACTAGAAGGGTTTATGAGTTTGCCGATAGGAATTTATTGCGCTATGGACATTTAGTTATACCATGTCTCTCGCACAATTATGGTCCCACGTATTTTTGTAAAATACAGAGAGTAGATTAAACCACGATTCACTCATTAACTACTTATCCTGTTTGCCAACCTCTCTTGAAGAATTTATATATCTCTTGAGAAATGTCACTATCAATAGTGACATAAGGTTTCTAATAATCGATTTATTTGCCACATCATTTTGTTTGAATGGCCTGGGAAGTTCCAGATGATGTATATTCAGAAGCATTTGTGTCCTGAATATATTATCCAGGTGGTGTGAGAAGAAATACAAAACACAAGCCAATACTAGTCTGATGTACAGACCGCTGTTCACTGAGAGCTGTGTCTAGGCCAATTCACAAATTGGGCTGTTCTTTATGTTTCGAAGGCTCGCCATTTCTGCTGGAAGTATATTATTCTGAAAGTATTGACGCTTGAGTATATCTATAATTTTTCCACCAAAGTGAAGTAACTACTGATACCTATCTGAAATGAAATCTGTGGGCATACCACTTCTTCACCATGTCTAATATTGTATTTCTTCAACATCAGTTATCTAAAGATCTGCGCGTGTCTCATTCAAACTTAGATTTATTTGCTAGAAAGGTGGAGATTATTCGATAGGCTATTTCTTTTCGGACATGATAGCTTAAATGTATTGTTAGGTTCATGGGTTTGAAAAAAAAAATCGCTAACAAGACGCTACAGAAAAACATCACAATCACTGTCTTTAAATGTCGACCAGAGACGGAGAGATAGCCATATTTCATTCTGCTGTTCCTCCACAAAGTTCCTAATTCATCTGACAAATCGACGTTAACATGAATGTCATTATTACGTAAGATGAGGCAATACTGCCAGAAAATTGACCATATGCATGCATCTAATCACTTAACCTACGGCAACTGCAGGTTTTTTTTTTTTTTTAATTCTTTATTTAACGTCGGCCTATTTCCGCTACCAAGGCCAATCACCGACGCCGGTGAGCACACTTCCCCCAACCGGAAATTTTGCCGAACCCTCTGGTATTCCAACCAGAGGTAGGGATCTTTAACGAGCCCAACATCCATGGACTCGGGACCGACGGCTTAACGTCCCCTCCGAAGGACGGCATATCCTCAATATATCTTGTGCTCATTGATATATTGTCTGCGAGCTATGATATGCTACTTCGCTGCAGCTGTACGGGCGTTCGACACGGTATTTCCCTGTATGGTCACCCATCCAAGTACTAACCGCGCTCGGCGTTGCTTGACTTCAGATATCGAATGACTGTCAGTCAACCTGAAGAAAATTGATACTATTGATACTACAGTATCAATTTTCTTCTCCTGAAGATGCTAACCTTGTTAGCGAAACGCGCGTCGAGTGCAAAAATATCAGTTTGGTGTTAGGGTAATTGATCTCTAGGAAAAGTTTCAATGGAAATCACACTCTTTGAAAGAAACAAACGAACGTTTCTGGGGGCAGATGCCGCCGTATTGGTTCATTTTGTCATTTGACAATTATCTGAAATGCCTAATATAGTCGTTAGCACAGAATACTTAACTATACAGAAGCGAATCCAATGATATATTCGGTAAAAGCTGCGCCTCCCCGAGGTACAAAAATAAGAGCGTACTAAAATATTAATATTCTACTGCTTTTGCTCCAGTGAGTCAGATGACAGCTGTCACCTGAAATTTATCAGTATATTCTCCTATTGTTGGTATTGTCAGATTTCTCAGTGTATATGAAAGTGCCAAAGTTCGATCAAGGTCAAATATTTTTGGAACAATTGTGATATGTTCCGATTCGCTTCTGTGTATAGTAATTAAGTATTCTATGCCTTTAGCATAATTTTGGCAACGTTTAGCAGCCTTTAAAGCCTTTTACAGGTCTATTCCAGTGTTGCCATTTGTGGCGACTTGTCGCCAAAATAACTACTTTTTACGATGTTTCGAGCCTGGCGGCGATTTTTCAAAAAGTGCCCGTTTTTGGCGACTTTTAGAACATTACCTTCAATTATTTTATTTTTCAGTAGTGTGAGAAATACACCCAGTGTTGACCTAATTAATATCGATAACAGTTGCTTAAACAATTTAATATTATTCGCCAGAAGTCGCAATAATATTTTTTAAGGAATGCCAAAATAAATAATAGCTAAAGGCAACTAAATATGGCACCGTCGCGTGCGTATTTATTTTCTTTTTTATATTTATTCTAGGATAATAAAGTTTGTTTTCGTTTGTTCCCTAAAAAACATTGTTTTATTTTACATATTTACTCTTCCGTGTACTTGAAAGATGTGGCGACAAAGTGGCGACTTTTCATATCCGCTCGTGGCGATATATCAGTAGATCGCTCTGGCAACACTGGTCTATTCCGTGAAACGCCGTTAATGAACGATCCGTTATCAAACGACTGTCGGTAGCTAGCTCTCAACTAAGATGCCTAGAAATCCTGGTGATTCAACTGATTAGATTTTGTTTAGATTTTTGTGGCGAAAAAAACAATCGACGCTTTTGAAGGTTTCCCCTATTTTTCGGTAGAGGGCGTTATGTTCCCATTTTTCAAATTTGATTACAAGTGTCAAGTTAATTGACATATTGTCATGTCACTTTGAAATTTTGATGTGTACGATGTTTTTATCGTGTTTATTTGTTGATTTCATTCCTTTCGAATATCGAAACGTTGTTACTGGTATCTCATTGTCCACCCATTATCCTTTAGGTTGCGATCTCTTCTCACTAGCCAATCAAATAAAAGTGGAAAAACCCAACTGCACATTTTCACTTAGTGCAAATTTAGCTTCAGATAAGACTGACAAGAGCGTGTTGGTGACATCTGTACATATTGAACGGAAACCTCCAAAAGCTCAATTATCCACCAAAAATCAAGCAATCCAGATTTCGCCACTTTCATCCCAAACTTCTACAGGTATAAGTAAACACACCAGGGTTTCCAGGCATCTTACTCTCAACGATCCGTGTGAACAATATGTCAAAAATACCACAAAACTACTTCAAGTCGTTAGCCAACCGAACCAATTCTATTCCCGTTAACAAACGTTATATTATGTCGTTCACTACCGACTTGAAACGATTTTATATTTTTACGGAATAAGATTCGACACATATATCGTTGATTTAACGATAGTAGTTGGATAACGACATCGCTATGAGTTACGGAATAGACCTTGTTAGCAAGTTTTATGTTCGTTATGTTTATTGTTTATGTTAGTCTTGTTGGCTGTTGGCAACACTGCTACCGGATTCTTAACCTGAAAAAGCTCATCAGAGAAAAGAAATCGAAAATCGCATCATGGAAACTCCAATTTCAACGAAAAAACAACAAAAATCGTCTCTTTCTGCCAAGAAAAATAAGTCCAAGGAAACAATAAAAAATGTATTGGCTACACCATTCAAAAATCATTTCTGGTAACTTTACATCATCTGTATTATGTTTGTTTGAATTCAACAGCAATTTTACTGTAGGCCAAAAATAACGTCCGAAGATCATAAAACTCTCACTCAAATATTGATGAATAATCTTCCTAGGATGAGAGAGAATCATATCAATATTCCATGGAGCGAGTTGAAAAACATTCCTAAAGCTGACCGAAAAAAATTCAGGACAGATTACCGTAAAAATGAAACGGGGCAAGTTATGACGAAAGAAGAAAGGTATGAAGAAATGTTTCTTGAAAAAAATGCAGTACTTATCTATTAATTTATTTGTTTCAGTGAGAATATGTACTTAGGTATTAACAGTGTAGAGAAACTCTTGACAGTAAACAAAATAGGTGCTATCTTGATAGCAAGCGATGTAAACCCTATATTGTTAGTCCAGCATTTGATCAATTTAGCAGTTTTACACAGGGTACCTGTCCTAATATATGATGATTTGAGGAATATGTTGAAAGAGTATACTGGTATCAGTAGTGTTGTTCTAGGAATTAACAAAGATACACCAGCAGAGTCCAGTTTGAACTTGATTAGAAAAACTATTCATGAAATTTTCGAAAAGTTTCCCCCTCCTATAGATCATATAAATTTTTATCGTTCTCTGAAAAACAAATATGATGACAACTTCAGTATTAGAAATGATGAAAAAACTGTTAAATCTGATGCTGAGGTTGATGAAATCAAAATGAGGGAGACTATCCATTTGAAGCGTACAAATAAAAAAAGAGTATTCATCCCACCACTGACTGATAATGTCATGAAAACTAAAGTGGAAATGGATGAAACAGGATTTCTAGCATTTTCCAATGAACCAGTAGAAGCAGAAGTAGTGCAGCCCAAATATAAATCGCTGATAATCAAGAGATTGAAAGGTGACCCTAATCGAAATAAGAGAAAAGTTGAGAATCTCAAAAAAAAACGTGTACAGAGTAGGTGAGGAAATGTATTGCCTCGGGGCCAAGGCTTCTCAAAGTGAGTTATTGATTTCAATGATTGAAACCGAAACATCAATTGCACAAATGCCCACCATTGGTTCAGAATCGTGGAGTCCTTTTTATTGATGTGAAGTGCTTGAAATGCAATGTTTTATGAATAATGTGTATTTATGGTGATTTTACATACCAAATGCCATCAACTTTGAATAAAATCCATTATAATTACTGTTGAATTATATTTTGCAAATTGACTGTTTTCATTAACACTGAATAGAGTTACCATTTTGAAATATTTGCAAGCTAGAATTCAAAATTGTCACATTGTCAGTCATATAAAATAAGAATTTTGGAATGTTGGAAGGAGACAATATAAAAGTATATCCATTATTGAGAAGGGCTTTTTTTCGCAACTGCTCATCATTTTTTGACTGGCCAGGCGATATTCATTTTTTCGGCTTCACTAGGCCCTACTTATTACAAAAATCTTTCCATTTGAAAAAAAAAGTTGATAGTGCCCTCTTGGCGCACCTTTTTCCACCAAAAAATACTAAAATCGATGCCTTTTCACGTGAAGTTTGTCTGAACTTGATATCTTGATCCTTGGAGAGGAGGGGACTTTTTACGTCCTCACTGCATGTCTACAGTTCCATCAATATTGGGTGGATTTTGGAGCAATCCATCAGAAATTCTACTTGAGTTTTGAGTTAGTACGGCCACAAAATATGCAGTGAAACCGGCACAAGCTATAGATTATAATAAATTTTTTCCACTATAAAAACTTGATGGCGAGTCGTTTCATTTATTTATCATTTGTTGATTTAGTAGGTATCTTCATTAGCCAAAATCAGTGTTAAATCCACAAGTTATACTACATTTTTGTTAAAGAAACGGATGGGTTGTTTTCGGCCAATTTAAATGTACCTCCTGAAGAAAACAAAATAGCAAACCTTTAATGTTATTCCACACAACAACGTTCAGGTGGATCGAATTCAAAACTAGCTGTCAACAAATTTAATGCGAGTCGAATATTTATTGGTTCTGATTTGTTCTTTCGAAATTATTAACATTCCGAAATATCAAATGAAACCAATCAACTAACAGGTGAAGAGAAGGTAGGTTCAATAAAGATAAAACAATATCCATTATAAATCATCTTTGTTTCAAAACATGTGTATAATATAAGGGTAAAATTCTCACGAAAATATATTGTTGAATAAGAAACTTCTATGAACTGGTCGTTGGATAACTTTTTTGAATATTTTTTTTTTGAGTTCTTTATGACAATGAGGTATTTCCTGAGTTGTTAAAAGTATATTGTTGCTTTCGATGAATTAATTCTGCATTTCCACTCAATTACAAATATACAAATCTGAAGAGCGATTCTGAAATCAATTACTGCAGTTCATTTTGAAGTTCTAGGTAGGTATATCCCTATTGTTTCTGTATGAATTGTATCCAATCTTATATTTTCTCAAAAAAATTACAAGCTAAAAATTAATTCATATAATGTCACCCATTTCGTGAGAATTAATGTAAAAGTCATAACAGTCAGATGATGAAAATGTGACTTGATGAGTAGCCAGCCTTCTAATGAATCTATTTTGGAATGGACAACTTCCTGAAACCAATCCTCACAACAAATGGATTTCACATATCCAAACAGTTTTGGTTGATGCTTTTTTTGGATCTTCCAAGCATATAGGGTTAACATGAATTACGTTCTCAGAATATAGCCGGAATACGTTTAGACAGCCTTAATTTCGGCTTTTTCGTTCTTAGCTACTTCCTTATTCTGTTTTGTAGCGGTTAGTGGTTGTGATTCTCCCACAGATTCCTCAACCTTATTCCATGGTTGCTCTTCTCCGGAAGCGAATACCATATAAACTAATATCTCGATTATATAAAACCCAACGGTAGTCCAGAATATAATCCTCCATGATCCAATTGAATGCTGAAAATCAAAACGATGTTTTATTTGACGTGTATATCAATAATATGTAAAACAAATTTGTTTGAGTATATTATGCTTTCATATGATACGACTTGGAATTCAAATGAATGGAACAGCTGCGTGTTCTGAGAAAAATTATAAGATTATTATTCTCCTTGGTACATATATATATATATATATATATATATATATATATATATATATATATATATATATATAATATTTATTTATTTATTTAGAAACAAACAGGCAGTATCTCATTTTTTGTTTCTTAACTATTTCAAGAGAATATTATTGACAACGTTACTATACTATAATTATATATGCAGAAACTGACAAAAGAAAAGTAGGCAAGGGGGGGGGGTTCGCACCAGACAGTGAGAATTGGTTTATATTTTAGTTGATTATATTTCTCAAAGAGGCTTTGAATTTCGAAATAGATGTGTCGAAACCACAAGGAATATTTGCTACATATTTATTATAAAGACTACAGATTCTATTGATCGGCGTATTGCTGTTGTTCGAACGAAAGGGTTGTTGGCGTCTTTGAAGACCTGTAGCCGGTGCATAAAGGTTTATTTGACTGAGTAAAAATGGATTCACGATTTGACCATTTAATAGTTTAGCAAGGAAAACGAAGCAGACTTGAATTCTTCGGTGTTCAAGTTTGGTTAGGGCAAATTCTTGTCTAATGGGATCATACGAGGTGAAACCAGGGCTAATACCATGTCTCTTATAAAATAGAAATTTTAGGAACTTATTTTGTATAGTTTCGAGAGTTTGTTTCAGGTTCTGCTGCCCTGGATCCCAGACGACACAGGCGTATTCAATTCTACTTCTAACAATTGCAGAAAAAAGATATTTTATACAGTTAGTATCAGTGAATTAATACGTGGAGCGTTTTAAGAATCCTAGTAACTTAGATGCGTCTCTCGAAATGTTCTGGATATGTTTATTGAACTTAAGATCGTTTTGAAAGGTTACGCCAAGATCACAAATTTCATCTATTCTTTCTAGTAATGTATTTTGCATGTTATAATTGAAATTGTACTGAGTTTTATGTTTAGTAAAACTAATAATCTTACACTTGGATGAGTTGAATAATAGTTTATTTTCTAAGGACCAGTTTGTCACGTGGTTCAAATCATTTTGCAATTCGAAGTAATCATTCAAGTTTCGAATTTTTCTGAATATTTTGAAATCATCTGCATACAACAGGCATTCTGATGACACAGATCGTTTATGAACATCAAGAAAAGTAACGGCCCTAAGTTTCACCCTTGAGGTACGCCTGAGCAAGCTAGAAACTCGTGCGATTCTTCTCCCTTATATTTGACATGCTGTTCTCTTGATTTGAGATATGTAGCGAAAAAATTGAGAAGATGGTTGCTAAGACCATAACATTTAAGTTTGGCTAATAGAATATCATGGTTGACTTTGTCAAACGCCTTGGCAAAGTCCGTGTAGATGCAATCGACTTGGCTTCCGTTTTCAACGTTTTCAATTAGCATGGTACTGAATGTCACTAGATTGGTTTCTATAGATTTTTTCCTGGTGAATCCATGCTGTTTCTCAGATATAATACTTTCAAAAAAACCGAGGAGTTTTTCATGTATGACAAATTCAAAAATTTTCACAACACAGTTCAAAACTGCAATTGGACGATAATTTGTTTTTTATCTGCGAGGTGAAGATTTCTGTCTTTCCTGAACACCAAGTAATTCTCATCAAAAAGCTCGCCATCTTTTATATCTTCGGAAAGCCAAGTCTCTGTTAAGATAATAACATCGTACAATTCTAAAGCTACATTATTTTTGAATTCTCCCGTCTTGGTGCGAAGCCCCCTACAGTTTTGATAACAAATATTCAATAGCATTCGTTTCTTTATATCCCTAATCCCTATATCAATTTATGCTGAAAGTATGATACAATATATAGAGCATTTGTCAGTCCATGAAGTGCAAAATATCTCCTGCTAGTAAGTCCACAGTATGTATTAAAATGAAAAAACGATAAACTTATGTCTACATATTCCCAAACTGACACTTATTGTTATTAAAGTTTCACTATCTCTAACAATAATGAATTCATCAAGTAAAGAATAAAAATGTAAAAGAAAAGAGAATGCCATTCCACCCAGATACAAATTCATGGTTCGAAAGTAAGAGACAAGTCTACAAACTTCTAAAGAAAGAGAGGAAAAAACAACGGTGGATCTTTGCGATCAGTTACAGGTCCTCTACAAGACTGGCTTCATTTTCGGAACCATTTCTTAGGAAATAATATCCGTTAATATATATATATATATATATATATATATATATATATATATATATATATATATATATAAATCTCGTGTCACAATGTTTAACCTCAATGGACTCCTAAACCACTTAACCGATTATAATAAAATTCGCACACCATGTGCAATTCGATCCAACTTGGGAGATAGGATAGTTTAAATCTCAAATTATAGTCGCAATTTTAATTTATTGCTAATTATTTGTCTGTTATTATTTGACAGTCACAATTATCTGTTAACTCCAAATGATTCTAACAGATGTCGATACCTTTCGACTGGGTTGAGTAACTAATCAATAGATGGCGCTGCTGAGCTCATCAGTTAGCAGAACAAATCGAATCAAGATGTCGATACCTTCGACTGGGTTAAGTAATGAATAGATGGCGCTGCTGAGCCGATCAGTTGGCAGAACAAATTGAATCAAGAAATCAAGATCAAAGATTCAGGACAGCAGAAGGTCATGCACAACCAAAATGGTTTAGATTTGGAAAATCCATGTTTTTCTCATGGGCAACTATATGTTGCGTGTTCACGTGTTGGGAAACCGTCGAATCTATTTGTGTTAGCTAAAGACAGGTTAACCAAAAACATTGTGCACCGATTGGTGTTAAATTAAATTGAAATTGATAGTATTTATAATTCAAAAAAATAGATATTAATGTTTAAAAGTTTAAGACTGTCTGCCTTGCCTACCTCATTCATGAGTTTAAGCGTCACATGTTATTTACTGTATTATACTGTAATATACTTATATTTGTTATAAAATTAAGTGGAAATAATAAATCTGATAAATTTTTATTTTGTACCTATTGATTTCTGCTTAATATCAAGTGTAAGAACATTTTAATTGATTGTGTTTAACGTACTTCCCCTTTAAATCTCAATCCAGTGAATTTGTATACCAACAGCAACATTTGCTTCTTTGTTCGTAAATAATTTCATTATACTAAAGGGTTATAGTAGTAGAAAGTCAAATAAGGAGATCACCATATTTTTTTACAAATACCATCTGTGTGAAAAAGCATAGTGGATAACTTACGCATTGACAGCTTGGGCCTCTTAGATTGTTTACTATAATGTAATATAACAAAAAGTTTAGCCACAGCAACGCGTGGCCGGGTCAGCTAGTATATATATATATATATATATATATATATATATATATTATTATTTATTTATTTATTTATTTATTTATTTTATGATGAAACTTCAAAAATTTAAAAATATTCTCTGTTCGATTACCTACTGAGTGCTAACTATCATTCAAATAAAGGTCTGCTGAACTTTTACATTAGGGCATGGCCCAG
>JAVJAQ010002693.1:0-42945 GCA_032362365.1 Zygogramma bicolorata | reverse complement strand
GACAAAATAGTTGAGGCTTTCGCGGCCGAGGTATTCAGTATCACTACTTTTATTCGGGTTTGAAGGCCGTCGTTTTTTGGAATTTCTTCCTGACGTTTCGCTGGCTCGAGTGGCTAGCTTCTTCAGAGGTTCATTCATCTTGGAATTCACTCCGATGACTGGAGATTGTTTCTTCGCAAGATGTATTTATGCCGATTCAGGTAGTTTGCGGTGCTAATTATTCCATTCGGATTCGTGGAATTGTCATTAATATTGATTACCTTGTTTACTTCCTGTGGGTTCGGAGAATAATCATCATTAATATCTGAAGAACTACCTGCAGTTATTATCGATTTTCTTAAAATGGGATTCCGAGGATCCCGAGGGTCACAGACAGAATTGGAAAACTCCTGAGTAAATACAAAATAAAAACTGTATTTAAACCCACAAAGAAGATTCAACAGAGCCTCAGATCGGCTAAAGACAAAAGAGATCCACTGTCTGCAGCAGGGGTTTATCGCATACCGTGCACCTGTGGGAAGGTATACATCGGTACCACCAAAAGATCCATGGGAACTAGGCTAAAGGAACATGAGAGAAACTGCAGACTAGGGCAAATTGACAAGTCGGCTGTGGCGGAACACGCACTTAGTGAGGGAAACCACAGGATTCTGTTTGAAAATGCAAAACTGATTGCACCCAACCAGGGATACCATAGCCGACTGGTACGGGAGGCAATAGAAATCCACAAACACACGGATAATTTCAACAGAAAAGAAGAAGCTGTCAACCTCAACCGAATATGGAATCCCATTTTAAGAAAATCGATAATAACTGCAGGTAGTTCTTCAGATATTAATGATGATTATTCTCCGAACCCACAGGAAGTAAACAAGGTAATCAATATTAATGACAATTCCACGAATCCGAATGGAATAATTAGCACCGCAAACTACCTGAATCGGCATAAATACAACTTGCGAAGAAACAATCTCCAGTCATCGGAGTGAATTCCAAGATGAATGAACCTCTGAAGAAGCTAGCCACTCGAGCCAGCGAAACGTCAGGAAGAAATTCCAAAAAACGACGGCCTTCAAACCCGAATAAAAGTAGTGATACTGGATGTTCCATGTCGTTTTTATTTTGTTTTCGGATATATCAAGGAGACCTATGAAATATGATTGTTTGGATTTTTTTATTGCTTTTTTAAGGATTCTGCAATATTCAGATATATACTTCAAAATTATTTGGTTCTTTGTGAATTTTTTTATGTACAGAAGACAGCGCTTATTCCTACATGAATTTTTGATAGCGGGGGTGATCCATCCAGGTTTCGGGGGTATTCCATTAATTTTGATTTTTTTGAGAGGAAAGGATTCATTGAAACATTCATTGAAACTGTGATAGAATTTCTGGAAAGCATTGTTTGTGTCTGTTTCAATAAAACATGGGGTCCAGTCAACTAGTGATATTATTGTTTTGAAGTTGGATATATTTTTATCGTTGATTATCCTCCTCATTTCGTAACAATTGGTTGAGATTTCAGAAGTTTTCAGCCTGAAAGATCCTATTTGACCGTTGTGATCTCCAAATTCGAAGTATATGATATGCTTGTATTGTTAGGAGTAGGGTTCCTCTTGAAATTCTTATAGTGACCTTGAATTCGTTCGTTCAGTTCCACTGAAGTTTGAAATCCACAAATTCAGACACTCTAAAGTCATCCCACAATTTATCGATCAACCATTTCTGACGAATACGCAATACAATCCACTAACGAATCCTCTAGTTTCTATTTCTAGTACATAGCAAATAATTAGATAGGTAGACTGTGGGGAATCAATAAAGGCATGAGATAGCTTCTTCCAATATAACAACAATGGAGACAATGTCAACGAACGCAAATCGATTCCAAGGTTATCCACAAGTGAAAAAGGCTCTCGATCAAGAGTTAACAAGGTACACATACCTATTTTTATGGGAAGTTTCACATTCGTGAAAAATAGACAACTTTCCCCTATTCACGCCGGTTAAAGGCCGGGTGGAAGACCACGTTGTGCAGGTGGTAAAAAGGGCACTCTAGTCAGGGTCAAATGAATAAACATCAGTGGCATTAATTTTGCACAGAGTGGCAGATTTTTTTTTTATTTTTTGTATATGCAGATTCACACGAAAGGAAAGCCCTGTGATGTTCAAAAAACACCGCGTGAATCAAGGGACAGGAGATTTGAATTTCTGAAGTTTGTAAGTCTCAGGAAAAAGTTCCATTGGCAAGGAGTTCCAAACCTCAGCTGTTCTATTGAAAAAAGATCCCTGAGCAAGAGAGGTTCGACAGGTTTCCAAATCCACAACAAAGGGGTGGGAATTCTGTACTCGTCGAGTCATCCGTGTAGATACCGCCAAGCGGGTAACGATTGAAAACAATTCGGAAGAGCATCGACCGTGATAGTATCTATAGAAGAGAGACAAGTCTCCGACCCTTCTACGATGTTCCAATGGAGTGAGCAAGTCTGTGAGCGAAGAATAACCAACAAAACGAATTGCCTTCCTCCGAATGGAATCGAAAAGCCTCAATGAATGTTTTGGTGCCGAACTCCACACATGAGAACTGTATTCCATAACAGGTCGTATCAACTTCTGAGGGTTGACGTTCGTCAGCTGGTTAACGAAAACGAACAATCTGAGCCTTGTAGATCACTAGAAGCTGACGGGAAGTGAAGTATTTCTCCGTACGAAATAGAAATCCAAGTTTCTGGGAAGCACTTTTAGCGATCGATCTCACATGGTTTTCCCATGAGAGATTATCACCGATCGTAATTCCTAGCATCAAGATACTTGATTTTGTAGGAATAGTTACTCCTGACATCTGAATATTTGATGATGATAGATCGGCTTTTCTTGAGAAGAGACATGCCTGGGTTTTCGTAGCATTGAATTCCACCAAGTTCATGTTACCCCATTCCATTATTTTTGACAAGTCGTCGTTAATTTTATTGACGTGAATGTTTCTTTGAATTTTTGTTTCTCGAGCTGGTATGGGGACTCTGAGAGAGAAACTGGTATGAAGAGTACTGTCGTCCGCAAACTATGTATTGAACAAGATGTTTTCTCGAACAAATCATTGATATGAAGCAGAAACAAAGTAGGCGCCAGAACTGAACCCTGTGGAACACCTGCATTCATTGGGATAATATCAGATGATACTTCATCAACAACTACATACAGAGACCTATCAGACAAGAAACTCAACAAAACGCACAACTGAGGGGACAAACCATTAAAAAGTTTCAATTCTGAAAACTATTTCATTTTGTTTGAAAATATCACTGATACTCCACTAATCACACACACCAATCGCTACTAACGTAACTCCTTATCACGGTTATCTTTTTTCTATCTCTTATTCCCGCAATTCTCTAATAATTTGCAATCTAACACAATTACTTGTGTTTTATGATCGCATAACAATCTACCAAATGAGAAAGTTCCTGAAACAATCTCTGTGGATATAAAAAAAAAGAATATGCATATGACGTACGAGGTTTTTGCATAGAATTATGTGAAAGTAATGAACCGAATAAAGTATTAGGATAATCGACCTTGACTTCGTTCTCGAAGTTATGCGGAACAATAGAAACTCAGCGAGATCTTCAGACCTTACCCTGTGAGATTATTCCAGTGATTATTTCCCCCAATGCGAATAAATGAAACAGTTGAAGGCTAGACTGCTTTCACAGAGTTTTACAGCGCACTAGACCTTTTAACCGATTAAAATGTCCGAAATAAACCGGGTGTTTGGATCACTTTTCAGGTACTATCTCTGGTACTATATTGTTCCTATGTTCGATTTTGATGTTTCCCGAGTTTATACGTTTTCTGGAAATAATCTAAACATATATCCCTCCTTCACCAAGTTCAATCGACCAAAATGCGTGCATTTCCATGATTTTCAAAATTTTGCTTTAAAGCAAATGCTTTCGTGTAGAATAATTTAAAATAAAATCCCTCGACCTGCGGTCTCGGGATTTTATCAAATTATCATACACTCAAGTCATTTGCTAAGCCAAATTTCGAGAATCATGGAAGTGCAGCACACATTTTAACCGAATAAACTTGGTGCACTCGGGATATAACCCCCGATTGAACCAATGAAATGCTTTTGTTTCGCGTTACCATAGCAACTCAGGTGATTTTGAAGATTTCATCGGAATTTTTCTCCTGCATGAGTAACCTACAGCGAATTATAGTGGACCTTTTTTGAAGCAAGCAGAGCATATACCTATTTTACCCACTGAATGCTAGAACAATTCAGCAGACTGATGATAATACAATAATAATCCACATCTTTATTCACGTGCAACTGACACGGTAGTTTCTTGATCGAATAGATTAATTTTGTTGAAGCTCACACGATAACCTAAATTAAATGTGACACATCAAGGCAATTTAGATGCAATTGTTCAATCTGTGATGTATTCCAAAGCCTATCTTGACGAATTTTGAATCGCTAGAACATGAATTTCAAATAATTCGTTGAAGTTCAATATAGTGTGAAATTTTCTTACAGAATACGACGCCTACTTGAATTATTCTCGGGAATTTTTCTTGCTCACGAATATTTTGAGAAAATTATTATGATTTTCGAAATATTCGTGAGCTCGAAAAAATTTCCGGCAATAACTCAAGCGCTAGTGGTATTACAAGTGAAAACATTTTTTGTCTTGAGAGCCACGAGTTGATATGATTTTAGACCAATACATCAACCTGTCGAATAATCAAGGACTATGAACGTATTCACCGGAATGGAAAAAAACACTTTTGATTTCAATATCATTGGTTCTAATCGAACTCGGCCTTTAGATTTCATGAAACAATCGAAAAAAATTAAATTCAAGCATAGTTTTGTTCGTTTTTGATAGATCATTGGGCTACAGAAGGAATAGTTTCATTTATTGGTGACGAAATGATAAAATCAAATTACGATAATAGCGAGCCATCAGCGTCGCAGAAACCTTGATAGAGAAGTACCGCAAGCTACGCATAATTTTCACCGGCACTCATATGGAACATTCTTTATCGTCTAGCAGGCAGAAGTTCCAGCGAATTGATATAGCTTTTTGGGATCATTTATCTCCTTGTGTCATCATTACTCTCCCTAGAGGAAACATTTTTTTCGTTTATTCGAAAAATCATTCTCACTATCGGTAATCGGTATGCCTTTTTTAGTTCTATTTCATTTGGGGATCCTCTAAGGACAATTACACAAATTTTTGTAGTGCCTCAAGAACCTACTCAAAATTGTTCACCAGCTCTCTGACTACTTTGCCTTTTGCAGATTTTGTCTTCTTCCGATTGAACAATTGGCCACTTTTCAACCTGAATGTATCTCAGTCTAGCCCATTTTCGAATGATTCTGAATGAAAAGTATTTCAAGAAATCACATTTTTTAGTAATATTATCTTACCTCAGTGCTGTAGTTATCGTGAGTTATCTCAATTGCATCTTCATTCTAGTTCGCTTTTTTTCCAACGTACTACTCACATTTTGTCACATCGGTACTTACGCATTCAAAGATAACAGTGAAGTGGTTGACTTCGCATATAAAGTGCAAAACTAGAAACAATTGAAATCAGTTGAAGGCCCGTTATCAAAATGAAACTCATCATCCTAGTCAGCCTGTTGTCAGCTGCGGTAAGTAAGAAATCAGAATAATTGAAGTGAAATAAAGTTGTAATTTGGTGAAAAAGATGATGATGATGATTACACGTTATCCCAAATCATACGAAAAAGTTTCAAGTACAAGTCAACGCAAAAAATACAAGACTACAAATAATATCGAATATTTAGTAAACACCCTATGTTGATATGTGTATATCACCCATAGATGTTTGATTCATTCCAAAATTTCAAATGAACCAATCGTCATATGCTTATGTCTGCTAGAAAAGGTACCTATCATTATTGTGATGTGACAACAAAAATTCATGACAATTCTGTTTTTGATAATCATTGCCCTGGATCACAATTCCGCATAGTTTTGGGGCAAGTGTGAATGCGGTACTTCTCTGTGAGGTGCAATTGAGGCAAGTGTGAGACATATATATAGCGACAAAATTTCCACGATTTTAAAAAAAGCGAATATCATCATTGGTGAAAAAGTTATTAACTTTGGAAAGGTCAAAAATAAAGATCAACCAAAATGTTTGAAAATCCATATGAAATAAAAAATGTTCTGTTTTCTGATAGAAGACTCATGGTTTTTCTGTTTCCAAAAAAAAAGTGAGAGTTACCTATCCAAATTATCACACCCCTAAACAGAAGAAAACACAACTTTGTTTTTTTTTCCCTAGCAATTTAAAAAATTGTACCGACTTTTGTGTCATGTGCATCGACTTCAGCATTAGTGCTAAAAGTGATTTATTTGACTTTTTCGGTCGATATCCTTCACCCTTTCGCTTCAAAAAAGCCACAAGCTTGTTATATCTGCTTATGTCATAATGATTTATGGTGAGATTTGTTGGTGCTGCATACACGTGTCTGATGAATCAGGGAAAGTCGTATTTCGTGTAAATAAATGTATTTAAAAAAAGCGCTCTGCGATTTTTAAATAAATTTATTTACACGAAATACGACTTTCCCTGATTCATAATGATTTATGTTCATCATCGACTTCAACATAGAGTAATTCGACCAGAGCGTTGACGATTTCCATATTTTTTGACTTGGTAATGTTAAGTTTATCGGGCACCAAGCGATAAAAAAAAATTGCGTGAACTTACGTATTTCGACCTCCTGAACAAAAAACTTGGATAAAAATTTTGGCGCTCTCCAATAGTTTTCAAGATACAGGGCATTTTTTGGGTCAAAAATGGGATTTTTGAATACACGTTCCTGCATCAAAATTACACTTGAAATTCATCCTTCTTTTTATCAGCACAATGTACACATCCCTAATTATCCGTTCCACACTTTTTTTCATTCGGAAACACTAGTTTTATAACAAAAAAATGCACTTTTTCTCAACAACAACAAGAACATTGAAAATTCGGCATGTCACTGCAAAATGTTTAGTGTATTTTTTTTATGAGGGGTACCTTGGAAAACCAGAGCACACTATTCAAATCTTTATTCAAAGTGCATACTGCATCACATCTCGGGCATTGAATTGTCGAGAGAAATATTCCTATTGTTGTAAGGTAATTAACTAATGCCCTCTTATTATGGCTGTATATTCGAATAATTTCATCATTTCAATTATTTACGTAAAAACTTCAAAATGAAGGAAAATTAATTCGCGATATTTTAAATTTGAATAGTGTGCTCTGGTTTTCCAAGGTACCAACCCCTCATAAAAAAAATACAATAAACATTTAGCAGTGACATGCCGAATTTACAATGTTTTTGTTGTTGTTGAGGAAAAGTGCATTTTTTCGTTATATAACTAGTGTTTCCGAATGAAAAAAGTGTGGAACGGATAATCAGGGATGTGTACATTGTGCTGATAAAAAAGAAGGATGGATTTCAAGTGTAATTTTGATGCAGGAACGTGTATTCAAAAATCCCATTTTTGACCCAAAAAATGCCCTGTATCTTGAAAACTATTGGAGAGCGCCAAAATTTTTATCTAAGTTTTTTGTTCAGGAGGTCGAAATACGTAAGTTCACGCAATTTTTTTTTATCGCTTGGTGCCCGATAAACTTAACATTACCTTTGACTTTTCTTCAAAATATGCAAGAAGCACTTTCTCACTGGCCTCCTTGCCATTGACATTTTTCTGATAACACCATTTCAAGAAACGATCGTATGAAAACTCGTCCTGTCGCTTTGACTAACTAGGCAATAATTCGAAAGCAGCTTTATTAGCAGCTTCTTCAATTTCCGGCGGTAGAAATTCATTTTCTGGAATACTTTCCATCGAGGAACGAAGAAACGAGAAAAAAGAATTCGTGATTTATTGACGTTAGTTGTCAACAAAGACAAATCAACAAATTCTGTTTTTGATTACCTTGGCAACTTGTTTTATGAATAGATCAGATGAAATTGGTTTCAAAACTGATGATCTCGAGGCTATTATTTCATCAATTAAATAATGTAAAATAGGTATGAGTTAATTCGGACTTTTACTGGTGTTTGTAGAAAAAATAGTGTATGATATACTTGCTAGAAGTGATTTTATTTCGTTTGTAGGGATGAAAAACTTTCCTTCTCACAAAATAAAATATCACTTTTAGCACTTATATCATAAATAACTATTATGGACAGTGATAGCCAATCAGAGGCACTCACTCCTTCAGAAATTAGGGAGGTGACAAATATATTGAGTTGAATTTGTTGCTGGAGCAGTCTCGATTCACATCGAGAATGATCTGCTAGGCAGTAATACTTTGCTGTTTGATAGGTGTCTGCGAAATTGATATTTGCTGTCGATCTTAGGAAAACATTATTACCTCAAATAATTGGTATATTTTTTCAGAGTTGCACCGTCGTGTCCCGGTTTCCCCGCATCCAGGCACTGGTCGCAGATGCCGATACTGCTGAAAAACTTTTCAACGACACTTTGCATCTCATCAACTCCACTAACCAAGTAATGACCCGGTTAGCACGAACCGGAAGAATGGACATCGACGATGCCGTGGCAGCTGTCAACTTGGATCTGGAATCCGCCTACGAAATCTCAACGAATAGGTCGACCAGCATGGTGACCTTCCTGGTCAATGAAATAAACGCACTCACTACCAAAGTGCCGACTGTGGAAACGTGCATCGGCCTCGTGCCCTATGTGACAAGTTTATCAACTATTTTCGATCAACAGTTCGAGGTGAGGACTTTTTGGCTATTTTCAGTAAATTAACTGTCTCACATTATATAGTATTGTGATCCAGTCATCCGAGTTTTTTTGAAAATGTTTTTTCGGGTAAAACTCCGTTAATCGGGCTCCGCCTCGAAAATAAAAATGTTTGGTGGAACTTATTCCGGACTCCTGAACAAAAAATTCAAATGACATTTTTGGGGCTCTCAACTAGTTTCGGAGATACTGCCCCCAAAAGACCGGCAAACGGGGTTTCACGCCGATGTTTGTTTCCCAGTTCGAACAAACGATGAGTTTGGAAGTATCAATTTTCTTCTCCTGAAGATGCCAACCTTTCTCAGTTCTAAATTCCTCCTTTCTGTCAGCACAATATGAAAAACTGATTCCACCTTCTTTATCACTTTTCAACCGAATTATAAACATTTTTCACAATAAAACTCTAAAAAAATAAATCGTCAAAAGGAATTCGAGGTTAGCTAAACAGTTAGCATCGCGATGCGTGTTCTATTGTTTTGCTAACCTCGAACATGTTCGTGATGTATCAAATCTGAATTAATTTAAACCGATGAAATGAGAAAATGAGAATCCTATGACGATTCACATTAACATTTTCTTGTCTTTGGGGGGCAGTATCTCCGAAACTAGTTGAGAGCACCAAAAATTTCATTTGAATTTTTTGTTCAGGAGGTCATAATACGTAATTTTTATTTTTGAGGCGGAGCCCGATTAACGGAGTTTCGCCGTTTTTTCAACTTACGTATTTTGAATTCGAATCTGGAGTCAAAACGTGGCGCTCGCCATTCATCTCGAGGTTGGGGCCCATCGAGGGTCAGTTTTGACATTCGTATTTGTACCAAAAACAACATGATTTCACACGATTTTGATCATCACGTCACCTCTACACCTTACTCCACCTTCTTCACGAGTTTTCCCAACCAATTCCCCATTAATTCCACCATAATCTATTTTTTTTTCTGAGCCATGTTTGTGTAACTTCTATCAATTTTGACATACTTTAGGTTGAATTTGATATTGGCACGACTGCTGTAGCGAAACAAGGCTATGGACGTACGATCATTTTTTTATTGGCGCCTGAAATGTAGAAAAAAATATTTGTCATCAAAATAAAAAGTTCCAAAAACAAAATTAATACTGTGATTAACGGTTAGGTGTTGGTTTAGCCTTTGATATTTTTTCGATTCCTCCGTTCTTACTTTCCCGAGTTTTGGCTCAGTCATTTCATGCACACCGAAAATGAAATTAACTGAAAACACAGACTGGTTCAGTAGAAAATAGTTTACATAAAGATTTGGTTATAGATGTCATCCCCACACACGACCCTTTTGAAGAAATATTTAAAATGGTATGAAAGCATCATATTCATGTTCTATACACTAAAACAAGTACCAACAACAAATATTTTTTCAAAAGGCTCATGTGTTTGGATGACAAACTATTACCAAATCTTCATGTAAACTTTTCTTCCACCGAACCAGTCGCTGTTTCGAGTAATTTTTAATTTTTTATAGGTGTGCAGGAAATGACTGGGCCAAAACTTGGGGAAATAAGAACGGAGGAGTCAGGAAAATAAACGAAGCGAAACCAACACCTAACCGTTAACTACAGTTGTTGCTGTTGTTTTTCGAACTTTTATATTTTCTGATAATTAAATATTTTTTTATATTTCAGGCATAATTACAAAAAATTATCAAATGCCCATGGCCTTCAGCAGTCGTGTCAGTATCAAATTCAACTTGAAATATGTCTAACTTGGTAGAGGTTACACAAACATGACTCAGTCAAAAAAAAGGCGAGATTATATAGTGGAAATGGAGGGAAATTGGTTAGAAAAACTGGTGAAACAGATGGAATAAGGTGTAGAGGTGACGTGGTGTTCAAAATCGTGTGAAATCATGTTGTGTTTTTGGTTCAAATACGAATGTCAAAAATGACATTTTTTGACCTTTGAAGGGCCCTAACTTTGAGAGGACTTTAACGATTTTTCGGAAAAATATTCACGTTCTGTTCCGTTGTAAGTCGCCACTCATTAGACTTACAGAAAAAAGTGTCTAGGGAATCCTGTCCTCTTCAAATTTGGATCAGAACTTTTTGTTATGGGATCACCCGTTGAGGAGTTGATTATCATTTTTTTCGTTCCTTCAATCCAAGGTGGCACATTACCCCCCCCCCCCTCCCCCACAAAGGATTTTGTATATCGTGAAATTTCATCTACTTGAATAACCATCGTTGCACCCTCATCAGCAGTTTTTTTTCTGTTGTTCTATTTTGATATTGTGGAATGGGCACTCGCAATTTACTTTTCACGACTAAAGTCATATATCGAACTTTGACTGTTTCTTCAAGAAAGTGAGAATTGATAGATCAGTACTTAGTATTTGAGCTAGAGTTACCTACCAGCAGAGAATATTTGCAACAAAAATGAATTAGTCAACTTTTTTTGATAAATTCCACATCATTGATTATTCGTTGATTTGCACCCTTTCCAATAGGTAAGGTTTCAAACCCTTTTCTCGAAAATGAATCATATTCGTATTCTGAAAATACCCCCTGTGTGCTTTCAATCGTACTTCGAAAGTTTTTCCTGTTTGACCTATGTGATTTTTCATATGCCTTCTCAGATTATTTTTAGCCCTTTTATTGCCTTACCACAATCTTTTTGTGGAAAGCCTAGAGGAAACTATAAGTATTTTCAAATATGGATTCTCATCAAGTAATAATTCGTTTTTCTATCCTGATTTCATAATAATCGATTTATACATTTGTTATCTTCTCTCACTGAATTATCAGACTCACCTAGTTCAAACATATATGCGTATATGTTTAAGTATAGCTATCGATATCATATCAATAACATCATTTTATTATCATGATTGGAAAATATGATGTAATCAATGATTCCACAAAAATTCGTTCTAGTTTTTGCTGATTGATCACATTTATGTAATTTTTTATCTATTTAAGTGGGTTTGATTAAGCAAATCGGCTAATCAAGTGTCCTTGTATTGAATCTGTGATTCTTTTTGCGACATAATCTCGATTGAACTGTTAGATGAAGATACATAGAAACAAGTCATTGAATATTATTCGGATTCATTGTTCTCAGCATCTTCGCACGCACTCTGTAAATGATTACGGGATTGCATTAGACAAAGTTAGGTTGACTTGGTTGGCAATTGATCACCGAATATTGTCAAAATGTGACCACTGGTATTACCAATTCATCGTTTGGGATTTCAAGATAAGCGATATTCCGATATTCCCTCTGGTAAAAAATTTCAAATAATGTCAAAGTATTGTCAAAGTGGTGATCATTAGTTGAAGCCTTGGTCAACGATATTATTCTGAAATTTCAGAATATGAATAAAATTATTATATATCAATCATAATTCATAGTTTACGTTCTCATAAAAAGGAAAATAACTCCAAAAACTGTAATAGTCGCTTAAAAATCTTACGGTTTGGAATTCTTAAGTTCTAACATTAATCAGCAATAGTTGTCAAAGTTTTTATTTGAGTAAGTTATTTATTATCCCAAGAAACATGTTTATAATTAGGGAATAACTATAAACACAAAATCATGATGAGTATTGGAAGTGGAAAAAGAAAACCATAAATATGTATAAACGAATGTACAGTCAAAAATGAAATTGTTCTACGCAAAGGTCAATTGAGCGAAGAAGAAAAAAATTAAGAAAAATCAAAAGAGAAAAAAAAAACAAGTGTGAGAAAATATTTTTTTTTAAATAGCTATTAGTTGAATAAAAACTTTTTCGAACTCTGCTTGAATTTTATTGTCGATCGATATTCTTTTATTTCATTTGGAATTGAATTATATATCATGACACCACTATGATATATTGATTTTTTGCCAATATCTGATTGAATTTTATTCGTTGCCAACAAATTTTTCTGTCTTGTAGAGTGATGGTGAAGTTTTGTTGGTTTTCTTGAAAATAATGCACTAGAAATGTTACCTTCCACAAAGTGAAATGGTATGGTATCAGTCCTCATAAATTCCTGTTTACGATTAATGAGAGAAGCATCAGAATAAATTGAAGATGATTTGTCAGCAAAGAAGACGCTATGGTATGGTCTCATATAATTATATTAGTCATCGGTATAGATCACGAACAAGAGTGGGCCATGGACTGAGCCTTGAGGAACCCTATAGTTTGTTTGAAATACACTCAGACATTTCATTGTTATGAAATTCACTCCGAAATCGAATTTGCGAAAATGATTCAATCAGATTCAAAGAGACACCTCTCACACCATAAAGAGCATGTTTTTCGAGTAATATATGGTGAGGAACACCATCGAAAGTCGAGTATAGACAACGGATGTTCGAACCAATACCACCTATAACTATTTTTATTTATTAGTCCGTCATTATAGTAAATAATAGTTTATTATTCAACGTGCGTATAATGATGGCTATTATTCACGAGTTAGAGTTTATGGCCATGAGCCGCAGTTGAATACTATACTTTATCCACGACACTAGTAGTGTTACATTACATACATATTTTTTGAAACAATGATATTTTATTCTAACAAATAGACCATACAATACTGTTAACAGGTTTTTTTGTCGAATTTGTTTGGATTCAAACGCTATATCGATATGACGCACATTCATAATCGCTGATAGCTCAGTGTAAATGTTCCTTGCCTTCTTTTTTCCTCATATGTAGGTACATAACTAAAATGAAAATATTCGGTGGTTTACACGATAAAATTTTAAGAACTGATTGTTTGTAGCAAAACAATATAATATTTCAGCTGAATCAAGGAAGTATTTGAATAATGACTCATTATTCTCTAGTGAATAATGGGCAATATTATGGTCGAGCAAACAGACGTATAATGGGTACATTATGCAATAGTAGTTGATAAATAAATCATTATTACTTCATCTTTTCAGGTTGTCTTCGGTACATCCCGCTACACAGCAAACACTACCTTGGAGAACAAATACACTGGCATAATGCAAAACATCGCTCACGTCAACGGTTTGAAAGGCGCTCTGAACAACTGCAAACTCGACAGAGACTGCATGGTAGTGGTAGCTGACGACGTGGAAGAACAGAATTTGGCCTTGCTGGAAGGTCTCGACGACATCAGCAACTCGATCCCCACTCTCCACGACGCCGTTTTGGCAGCTGCCAACGTGTCGGCTGAGAGGACCCAATACGTGAACGAAGAGTACATTTGCAACGTCGCTCTCATCGTGGAGAACTGCATCCAGAGCAGAATCGACACTCCTATTATGACGACGACACCTAGCGGCGGTCCGACGACAACCCCGATCCCTGTGACTTCCGAAACGCCAACTACAGTGACACCAAAAACATCACAAAATACATCACCAATTACATCACCAACCACTACGGCGGTTCCCTCCACAACAATCAATCCGGAAAAATATTGTAACCACCAGACGTTTTGACGATAGTTTGGAAATAAATGTAGTTTTTTAAATTGTCCCACTCATTACTTGATGGTGTAAATCTCTGAGGCGGAACGCCATCTGCTGGCAAAGACTCAAACTCCTACTACACCAAGTGGAAGAGTCCTCTTAAAGCCGGTACATCGTACGGCGAAGGCATAATAAATGACCCGCCGTGAACGAGAACATTAATATTCGGTCTACTTGCAGAAAAAGCTGCAACCCTTCACAAAAATCTGAATTTTCATGGTCGAAATAATCACGTTCAAAAATCCAATGGCAGATAGATGGATGGGAGTTTTAGTCTTTGGTCGTTTCAAAATGAAAATTCCTAAAAAATCAGTGAATTTTGTTCTTTTTAAATAAAAGTCAGAAAAACTCAACTAGTTTTTGAAAATTTTATGAATTTTATTAACATTTATTTACATTCTTTATATTATGATCATGGTCATGACCAGACCAGAAACACTAAAAACTATATGTCATGAAATTAAAGAACCTCTGGCGTATTTGATCAACGTATGCTTTGATACAGGGTGTTTTCCAAGAGTATTCAAAATTGGAATTATCAAACCATTACATAGAAGCGGATATAGACTAGAGATAATCAACTACATACCAATTTCTCTCATCTCCAACCTTACAAAAATTATGGAAAAATCATTGAAAACGAGAATATTGAGTTTTTTCGGCAAATTTGGTATCCTGTCATGTTGTCAGTATGGTTTCAGAGAGGGTAGGTCGACCGAAGATGCAATATATCATTTAACATCGTGCATCTATAATGCCTTGGACAAAAAAAAACCTTGTTTATGCATCTTCGTTGACCTGTCTGAAGCATTTGATACCGTCTGTCATGAAAAACTACTGATGAAACTGGAAAACTATGGAATGAGAGGAAAGGTCAATGAAATTTTAAAAGACTATTTATCGGATCGAAAACAAATGGTTGACATAAATGGAATTACCAGTGACCCTATGACTGTTACCTATGGCGTACCACAAGGAACAGTCCTAGGTCCACTTTTATTCATAATTTACATGAATAGCCTTTTTAGTCTGGAAACAGAGGGAAATATTCTCAGTTTTGCTGACGATACTGCAATCTTTTATGAATTGGATTCTTGGGCAAGCTTAAAAGTGAAAGCAGAAACCGACTTTTTAAAAATAGACAGATGGTTCAGGTAAAATAAACTCACTCTAAACTTAGACAAGACAAAGTACCTACCATTTGTTTCCTACTCTAATAACTTACCTGATATGGGACCACTATGTTTCGGAATGAACTCTGAAATTCTTGAAAAACAATCCTTCAGATATTTGGTAATTAAAATTGACCGACACCTGAAGTGGGATATACAAATCCAAAATGTAGTCAGGAAACTGAGAGACCCGTTATACAAATTCAAATATTTGAAAGACTTTTTAGACATTTCTCATCTCGAAGTTTTATATTATGGATTGGTACAGTCACAGCTGTCTTACGGGATCATAGGATGGGGGGGAGTAAATGACTGTTACTTGGAAAAGTTGAATGTTATACAGAAATGGATTCTTCAAATAATATACGGAAGAGTCTTAACATATTCCAGTGACAGTCTATTCAAAGATGCCAAAGTGTGCGATGTGAGACAGCTGTACTGCCTAAATGTATTGCTCAAGGTGAAAAAGAACAAAATCCCTACGGAAATAGTTGAGCACAAATACGACACCAGGAATAAAAAGCTTAAGCTTCCACGATCAGAAAAAACAATAGGGCAACGGTGTTCAAATTATCTTGGACCACGTCTTTAAAATATGTTACCCGAAGCCATCAGGAACATAGATAGTTCAAACATATACAAAAAAAAATTAAGAATTGGATCTTACTGTCTGAAAGAAAGTTATTTCATGATTTTGTCAACCAAATTCTGGGACTGAAGTTATAGTAAAATATAGAAATGAAATATTTTATATATACTTGTAATAGTCCTCATCTTTGTGTATTTATATCTGAAGATATATGTATATTATTATCAAATTATGTAATTAACCCAAATGTGACATCTACCATAACAGAGCAAATTATCCCAAATGTGACTGAAAACCTTCAACACGACAAATCTCCTTTTTTTTTCAAATTGAATTGAATTTAATTGAATTATTTTGAGTTTATTTATTGCATATCTGTCAAAATTAGGTGAAAGCTTTTTTTCCTCATCACATACAAGCGATGGTGTTTTCACTAGAGCTTCCTAATCTCTCTCCTGTTTATTTACTCTCTTTCTATGTCATGTATTGTTGCTGATTTTACTAGTGAATAATAGTATATTATGCAACGATCGTGTAATGATGGTTATTAATATATGAGCATAAACCGGGATACGAAACGAGCCGAAGGTGAGTTTCGTATGGTTTATGCGAGTGTATTAATAACCATTACATGAGAGTTGCATACGCTATTTTATCTACACCAAATAAATAATGAAGAACTAAAAATATTATAATATTAGGTATTTATATTGAACATAATAATAGTAGGTAATCAATCGTATTTCTTTGAAAAATTCAACAGAATTATAATTAACGTTATAACCACGGAAAATACAACAATGGGAAGAAAAAAAATGAAAAAAAGTCTTTGTCGAGGTCTGGAATTGAACCCGGGATGTTTGTGATCACTGCCCGCGCCGTTGACCATTTGGCCATGAAAGCACATGCGACTTGAACGAAAATAACAACATATGTGTTGCATTTGTCAAATGAAAAATATAATCCTTTCGATTGTATTTTTTTCTTGTCTAAGACATCTGTGAAGGAGTCGCTGGTAATTCTTCTATATCACTGCTATAAGACATTTTCATTCGATTTTCGAAAATTGACTGAATTCTTCAAAAATTCAATACCTACTGATTTTGACTTGACAAACGTCAAAATGCAAAGCTTGCACATCATGCTTGATTGAAAAATAATGGGTTTCTATTGGTTGAAAATCTGTATCGTAATGAAAATCTGTATCGTAATGGATTTCATTATAAAACGGGTGGGGGGCATATAAGTATATTATTAGAGTACGGGTGTAGATAAACATTATTATTATTATATCATTATTATTATATGACGTCATTATTTGACGGATTTCCATTGCATCGCAGTTTTCGAAGGCACGTTATTAAAGTAACGTGTATGACGAAGTCATGATATAATCATGAGCTATTCTTCAATGTTCAAGGGATATTCAGCGGAAAAATTGTTTTCTGACAGGGCAGTGACATACGAATAGTATATCACGTAACGGAAAGGATAAGTAATCTACTACGCACAAGCAAAAAATAAGGTACGAGGCGTTAGCAGAGTGCGATAATTCGTTAGTGTAAGTGATTAGCCTTGTCTTTCTTTCGTACTGTACTTTTTCTACTCCCACCACGCTTGGGCGGTAATTTTTGATCGTATACAGAAATTTCTTCGTTATCACTCATTTTCAATAATCGACACTGAATGACGACAAGTATGTAAACAATCGCTAGGCGACTCATGGATTTAATCAGGTTCAATCACAATCCACAAACGATTGACAATAAATTTCCTAAAAATATGATTTATAATTTAATTCAACAAAGAATTTGGGACAAAATTCGTTGAATTCAGTTTTTGGACAATCGAATGTAGTCATGAGATCAAATTTAGCAGGCTGAATGTTGCATATCCCATCATAAAAATATCAGAAGCGGCCGCCATTGATTTAGAATACACGTGTATTATGAATTAGCCATTAGCTAACACCTGTCAAAAATGAAATGAACGGTTTAAGATAGCTGGAATGAAAAAATATAAATTGAATTTATGAAATGTTAAAGACTTTGTGTCATGACATAAGTGATAACGAATCGTGAAATCAGCCCGTGGATAGTTACTAGTGTGACGTGGTTTCATTTGTTATTTGGTCACGTATGACGATTGTTCCAACAAAACATTTTCCATATAAATAACTCTATTGGAACCTGCTACAAAAACTACTCCAAAAAGTGTCGAATAAACCGATAAATTACGAATAATTCAATTGAAATAGAATTGCGAATACCAGCAATCGAAACGTTGTGTTCTCAACTTGAAACTTGGTTTCAAGATTTGTTTATGTATTGTCTTGGGTTTTGATAATGAAAGTCAAGGTTGAATGAAATTTCCAATTTTCTCTAACACACAAACATATATCATTTTTCTGATATCACCGGCTACTCAACTTGCACTCTAGAAAAAAGGGGTGGGAAGTAAGTGTTCAAATGGATTCATATATCTTCAATTGAATTCTTCATTTTCAAATCTATAAGTCATAAGGAACGAACCGGGTGGAATAGAGCTTGATATTTATAGGAAAGACACAAAACGTTCAGGTATATTCTCAAAGACTCCAATCATTGTCCGCAACATAAAATGGTAGCACTGCAATTTCTCGTCACAACTTCTGGAATTTCCATCGAAGAAAGATGAGTACGATAGTGACAATAGAGTGATCGGGTATGTACCTGAAGTGAACTTTTGTTACTAAGAAAAAGAGAAAAGATAATTGGAAATGTAAATGTAAGAGAGTAGTAAAAAGTTTATAGTTATCCCATAAGCACCTCAGTACACTAGAGGATCTGAACAAAGTAAAAATGAAAGTTGTATATAAAATTCTTTTTGAATCACAACAGCTCCTTGGTAATTCAAAAGATAAATTTAAGTCGGGAGTTTGCGGAAAGAGTTGTCAAGATTGCAACAAGAAATATTATGGGTCAGAGCCGACGAGCTATTGAAACCCGCTTGAAAGAACATCATGCACACATGAGATACTGAAGGGTAGAAAAGTCCAGTTGCACTGAACTTTCATCACAGAATCAATAATAATAATAATAATAATAATAAATGGTCTTCATTTTACGTGGCGGAGTTTAGCGAAATGGTATTCTTCCACTCCACCAGTTGATGAGAGCAATCTGAGACTGATTGGGGATGTGCATGACATAAGGTTACTATGAATAAAATAATGTAAAATAGAATATATGATGGAAAAAGCCTCATCCCATTGTTGAGAAATTCATGAGAATAATAAGTAATTTACAAAAACAGATAGTTCCTGCATTACCTTAGATTGTCATTTCACTTATCTTATTCATCAGCTGATATATTTTTTTTGGAAAATAGAAGTTGAATCCAGTAAAACCGAAACCTCGTATAACTCATCTCAAACATCTTTCGTCTAAGGAGAACGTATGTAGCGACTTTATAAATTGCGTTTCAATTTTTATTACGGGAGTAACGAGTCTTGACATTTTCAGTCTCAGGATTTTTTTTTCTTATACTCTGTTCGACGACACGTTAATATTGTTATTGGCAACATAATGCAAAATTTTCCCGGTTATTACTCTGGCAAATCGCAAGCTGAATTTAAAAATGCCCTTTTCCCACGTGATTATCTCTTTACATATAAAAGGAAAATCGGGGAGGATGGTGAGCACAGTTCAACAGTGCCATTCCCATGCTATGTTATTGGTGAGTACACAATTCTATTTTGTTGATTCAGAAAAGTTTGAATCGGAAGATAGGAAATTCCCAATGAACTGAGCATAGTTTTCATCATAGGAGGAGATATATATATATATATATATATATATATATATATATATATATATATATATATATATATATGATGCGTTGTTTTTTCGGGTTTCATTCCGTGTTCTGTGGTTTTGATCCTCTGAAGGATAATTCTCACAACGTTTCGGCAAAGTCTCATTTGCCATCTTCTAGGTGATGTCTTGAGTTTCGATCTCCGAACTCGACTAACGAGTTCGGAGATCGAAAGACATCACCTAGAAGATGGCAAATGAGACTTTGCCGAAACGTTGTGAGAATTATCCTTCAGAGGATCAAAACCACAGAACACGGAATGAAACCCGAAAAAACAACGCATCATACTTCGTCCGTGAGAATCTTCATGCTAACATATATATATATATATATATATATATATATATATATATATATATATATATATATATATATATATATATATATATATATATATATATATATATATATATATATATATGAATAATTGGGTGATTCTTGACTGACAATAATATATATAGAAGGAATAAATCTTGGAGTTGCAGTCTTGTACTGGTCTTAAAGTAAACTCTTTGCCATTTTGTCAAGCTTTCGGAAAATATTTATCTCCTTCCTCAGGACAACTACAAGAATGGAATACAATAAATGAAGAAAAACGATTGAATCTACTTACATAACTTGAGTAAAATAAGAATGATTAGTACGAAAAAGGAATATAAAATGATGTAGAAATGTTGAACAGACAATGTAAAGATAAAATTTGAAGTATATGTCATATTCAATTTGATTAGGAAATATCGAGTATCTATACTGGGTGTATCAGCATTACTATAATGTTTCGACTTGTCTCTGTTCAATTTTAATATATAAGTGTAAATTTCACTAAGATTATTGAGATCAGTTCTCTTATTTAAGCTCTTACCCTCTTCATTAATTCGTAACATCTCTCAAAACGTTCTTTCGAACAAGTTATTTTCTATTTCGAGTATTTTTACATTATCAAAACCCATTCTATGGTCCAATTGATTGACATGTTGTGCCAATGCACAGGAATTTATATTTCTTTCACAATCGCTTTTATGTGAAATTATCCTGCCCTTCAGGAGTCTAGACGTTTGACCAATGTATACCTTATCACTGTCATTACAAGGAATTTTATAAACAACATTATAATTTTGGGTGGTTTCGAGAGGGGTTTTTAATTTTGAAAAAAACTGACTAACGGTCCTAACGTTTTTTTGTGCTACTTTGATATTGGTATCTTTAAAGACATTGGTCAATTTTGGTGTTAGTTCTCTAATATACGCAAAGATTGGTATTTCACAATTTGGTTTGGATTTTCATGAGGAATATTTGATATTTCCGGAGGTGTATTAGTCCTTTCATTAAACAGTCATTTGTTAATCAAATGTCGTGGATAAGAATTTTCAATGGGAATATCTCTCAGTTCTTTTAGACACTCTAATCTTAAAGAAGGATGTGAAACTCTGATTACTCTTTGTTTCAAGTTGTCAATCATATTGAATTTCATTTTCGTGGGATGATAAGAGTAATAATTGATAAATCTATTACTACAAATTGATTTTCTGTACCATCTGCTAATAATAGTATTTTCTGTTGTTCTAATGAGTGCCATATCTAAAAATGGAACACAATTGTTGGATTCTTCCTCCATTGTGAATTGTATATTCGGATCATAACTGTTAAATATTCTCAGTATTTCATCTGTTCCATTTCCTGGAACAGAAAGAATCAAGTGATATAATTTCAGGATAATTTCACATAAAAGTGATTGTAAAAGAAATATGAATTCCTGTGCATTGGCACAACATGTCAATCAATTGGACCATAGAATGGGTTTTGATAATGTAAAAATACTTGAAATAGAGAATAACTTGTTCAAAAGAACGTTTTTAGAGATGTTACAAATTAATGAAGAGGGTAAGAGCTTAAATAAGAAAACTGATCTCAATAATCTTAGTGAAATTTACACTTATATATTAAAATTGAACAGAGACAATTCGAAACATTATAGTAATGCTAATACACCCAGTATAGATACTTGATATTTCCTAATCAAATTGAATATGACATATACTTCAAATTTTATCTTTACATTGTCTGTCCAACATTTCTACATCATTTTATATTCCTTTTTCGTGCTAATCATTCTTATTTTATATATATATATATATATATATATATATATATATATATATATATATATATATATATATATATATATATATATATATATATATATATATATATATATTTGATCGGCTAGCTAGGCTAGGATATATATATATATATATATATATCATGGGATTACTATTTGAATGTCATTATGTTGTGGCGAATAGATTATTTCTTCTGTTTTTTTTTGGGTTCCTAACATACCACGATCTGAATAAACGAGATTGGAACCTTTCAAGTAGAATTTGAAAATTTTTCTAGAAATCAATTACCCTAACACCAAACTGATATTTTTGCACTCGACGCGCGTTTCGCTAACAAGGTTAGCATCTTCAGGAGAAGAAAATTGATACCGCAGTTTGGTACCACGATTCTGAAAAATTCATATTGGTACTATGCGAATTAGTCGATTTAAATTAGGTTTTTCAAGAGAAATAATTTATAAAGTTTCAGAAATTTGGGTATAAACTCTTTAAAGGCAAGTGAATATAGATCAAAAGAGTCACCATCTCTCACAAGGGTGCTTCTCCCATTTAGCTCAAGAGACCACTCTTCAATGTTACCTCTTTCTAGTGTTTTACATTTATCTGGAAAGCCGTTACCCTGACGTAAAAAATAAAAACGAATTAACTCATTTGCTATAAAATTCTACATTACGTATGTCCTATATGAATTTTCGCTTTATGGTATCCTAACCTCACAAATTTTGATGAAATACCGAAATTACGCAAAAATGAGTATACCTTGAATACAGTAAAGTGTAATGTAATATATTCTTTGGGAATTATTTTATCGTCACTATTCAACATCTGAATTGTTATGGTTCGGTCTTCGATTGTCTATATTATTAGCTCAATTGAAACCTGTTGCTGAGGATGAAAGGATGAAAATACAAATCAAATAAGGTAATCAAATCCAAACCAAAGTTTGAAATATTTTTTTTGTTCAGAAATTATATTAGAGGTTTGATTGATCAAAGAAAATGATGTTGTGACAGAAAAAATCGAGATATCGACTATGGAATATTAGTCAAAAAAATGCAAATGAAGAAATAAATGGAACAATATCGTGTCAAAAAATTGAGATATCGAATGTGAAATATTAGTCAAAAAATTCTCGATGAAGATGTGCATGAAATTTAATGAATGAATGTTGAAAACAAGTTTCAAGTCGAGTGTAAGATTCATTTTTAACAAAATGGTTTTGCTAGACTCACTGCTCTTCAATGTGAAACACCAACCGCATAAGTCCATCAGAACAGAATTATGGATATCAATCTCAACAAACCTATTATATTGTAATTTTTCAACAATCGATGAAAAAATCATTGAGAATGATCGATAATAACAGATGAAGTAAATGCCGGACTAAAAAATTTGTAGGTAGAAAATGCACTAGTTTATTAATTAGAATACGTATCAATTACAAACGAAGTCCATATCAGACTGAAAAACTTCAGGTTTTAGACAGCTAACCCCAATCCTTATTTTAGTATCAATTTCTTCTCCTGAAGATGCTAACTTTGTTAGCAAAACGAGCGTCGAGTGCAAAAATATCAGTTTGGTGTTAGGGTAATTATTGATCTCTAAAAAAGGTTTTAACTCTCACGCCAAAGGTTCAAATCTCAGCTCTGGAATTTGTCATCATGAAGCAACACCAAACTGTTTATTTGCACTTTGAGTTATCCATTTATATATTTTTTGAATTTAAGATCTGCAGAGTGTTTTGGTCGGATATGTACTTTGTCCATTAATACTACTCTTTTATTTCAATTATATTGTTAATCAAATAAATAGCTAAACTCAAAAATACAATCTAATTCATTTTTATAAAATTCAGACAATTCAACAAGATTGAAATGGAAGTGTTTTTTGATAAAACGTACACGTTCTCTCCGTTGTGACTAGCCAGCAATTAGATTTATGAAAAAGAGGGCGGATACGAAAATTGAATTTTATCCTCTTCAAATCCTCTTTTTCGCTCTCTATTATCTGGGGCTATGAGTATACCTGTGAATGTAATTTAAAAATTGAAAATTCCGATTTCTGTGGAGGGTTGCAGCTTTCTCTGCAAGTAGACCAAAGCGATTCTCGTTCGCGGCGGGTCATTTGTTACGGCTTTGCCGAACGATGTGCCCGCTGCCAGAGGTGTCCCCTACTTGGTGTATAAGGAGTTTCAGTCTCAGGTTGACACCCAGTAGAGAGCGTTTCATCTCAGAGGTTCACACCGTCTGCACCAGATGTGATCTAGTATAAAGAAAACAAGAAGGATAAAAATCCGAGGCATAAATTTTTTTTAATGTTATAACATTCTCGTGCCATTCATATTCATCATTGTTCACAGGTGACTATGGTTTTTAGAAGTTTATTCACTGGCTTCTTCATCATCACCAGTCTATATCTTCTGCTGACCTACCAATTTGGCATATCTTCGGGAGCACCCGGTAGAAGACCAGATAACCGCCGATCGAGAAACAGAGGCTTCGGACGATATTCAAGCCCCTCCCAGTATGCTCAAATCAAAAGTGAACCATTCATAAACGACTTCATAGGTGAGAAATTTATATTTTTCCAAGTTATCGAAAGGTATTACTTTTCGTAGGCAGCATTCTTCAAAGGGAAAATTCCCGTTGTTGTCCATTTGAATGGACACCCACGTTTTATTAATAATTAAGCCAGATACAGTTATCGCAGCCATAGTTTTCAACCAAAATTCAAATATTCATGATCATAGAAAAGAGTCCCCATTAGCGTCAATAGTATTACGATGATATAACAAATGAAATGGGGTAACATCAACTTGATGGAATTTATTGCTGGGAAAACCCCGGCATGTCTCTTCTCAAAGAAAGCAGATCTATCTTCGTCAAATAATCAGATGTCAGAAGTAACTATTCCTTAGAAGTCAAGTATCTCGATCTACGGTCAATTTATTCTCTAGTAAGAAAACCATGCTTTCCAAAAACTAATTTATTATTCCAGTTGAACAAAAATTTTTCCCAACCGCTAATAATGAGATCTGTTTGAAAACTATTTTCACACCAAAAACAAATAGGTAGCAGTTCTATGCTATCATTGTTTGCCAATTCTCTGATATTAGAAGGTATACGACTGATTCCGTTGAAAGAAAAATCACTGTCGATATCCATTTTCCAGTCATTTAGTGAATATTCTGAATATTCAGCATATACATTATAACTAATGGACTGGCCCTAAGAAAGAGAAGACTGCAGAGTGAACAAGATAGAATACTTCAAGTCTAACCTCTAAGCTAATTCCCTCCTCAATGTAGCAGATAAAGAGAGGTTAAGAAGGATAGAGTAATTCAAGTTCACAATTATCATTCTGTCCTTCACAATATCACTTCAATGTGCATATCATTTCTCTCTAATGTATTCCACATCGTGTTAAATGGAAAACTGTCATAAAGGCCAGTCCATTAGTTATAAATCGTTTCAAACCGGTTTTCACTTTTGAAACCTTTGGTTAACTTTCAAGTCAGCTGTTTCTTGCTAGTTGGACCCTTTCAGAATAATTTTATTAATTTTTTCAAAATAATTTTGACCGGTTATATATTTCCTATTGTTGGAAATATTTGGAGAGCCCTGTATGAATACGATGAACTCAACCCCGTTTATCACGTCAGCTTTGTATGATCATTGTGAAATGTTGTTGTTTATGAAATATATGATTTTTGAGTTGCTGTCAAAAAGTACGATTCTTTATATATCCAATACACCCCAAAATATCACTTTCTAATAGATTATGGGCCGTTTTATAACAGATTGAAGGTGTATTCTGATTGTTCCAAATAGTGAAAGCTTCGATTTCCGCCGTTATGTCTCTACAAAGTACGCTGCCGTTGGAGCGTCTCAAAGGCCGAGAGAATTTTGATACTTGGAAATTCGCTGTAAAAGCATATTTAGAAGATTTGGAGCTATGGGACTGTGTTTTGGGTACCGAAACAGATGGAAAAAAGATCACCAAGTGCCGTTCAAAGTTGATTTTATTGGTCGATCCGTTGATTTATGTTCATATTCAAAATACGACCACCGCAAAACAAGTTTGGGAAAATTTGACAAAAGCTTTTCAAGACGAGTGACCCCGACGAGAGAAGATCTGTTACTGGTTACATCTTGCTCAAAAATAATGGTCCCATCAGTTGGTGTACCAAAAGACAACCGACGATTGCTCTCTCAACAACAGAGGCAGAATACATGTCTTTATCTGCAGCAAGCCAGGAAGCATTATTGTTGAGAGGTCTAGCCGAAGAAATTATTCCAACCACTGCTGATAGCCCTACCATTATCCATGTGGATAATCAAGGCGCTCGCAATCTTGCGCTAAATGGTGCATACCAAGCGAGGACAAAACATATTGATGTGAGGCATCATTTCCTCCGAGAAAAAATCCAGCACAAGCAGATTGAACTTCGTTATATATCAACCAAAGAAATGGTTGCTGACTCACTTACGAAGGCTTTGAACAGAGATAAGTTCAGCCACTGTATTTTCAATCAAAGACTCGCCAAATAGGGAGGATGTTGGAAATATTTGGAGAGCCCTGTATGAATACGCTGAACTCAACCCCGTTTATCACGTCAGCTTTGTATGATCATTGTGAAATGTTGTTGTTTATGAAATATATGATTTTTGAGTTGCTGTCAAAAAGTACGATTCTTTATATATCCAATACACCCCAAAATATCACTTTCTAATACCTATATGAATAAATCAAGTTCGATTCAATAGTAACAATTTCAAGATATCATGGATGAACTGTTTGTTGATATTCCGGATTAGAATTGATATACCGATACATGTACTTCTTGATTGGTGGAATAGGATATTACACACCGAGGAGGGAAGTGATTCATTCCTGTCGTGAGATCAGACGCAAAGCATCGAGGTTAGCTATGATATCGAGACAGGAATGAAACTTCCCACCGTGGTTTGTATACTATTTTATTTACAACCATCATATTTCAATTGAAATTAATGAATATCTGTTTTGTTCTGAACATATCTAAAATATTACATTCAACGACAAATTACCAAGAACGCGGTTTTTTCCGAATAATTGAGTAGATATATTGTTACCGTGACTAAGGGGTATACAATTGTCACCAAGATAAATAAATGTCAGATAAAGTCAATAAATGACGGATCAAGTCTAAAATAGATGAAATGAGGGCGGGAAGTAGAGGTGTGTAATGTGACACTTCCCAACCTTCAATGACGTTAGTAATGACAGCATTACATATATGGTTGTAAATTAACGTCACATGCGCAAAAGCAAATACATTTCAAAGAGTTGACAATTCTGGAGTTGAAAAAATTTAAGTGAAAACCGTTGTTGCATAAATCTACCTCGAGTGTTTCGTATTCTTTTTATATCGATTCAGAGAAGAAAAAACAAAAGATAATTCCTCGAAAATTGTTTTTTTTGCAGTGGACGATGACGATGTGTTCGAACTATCCAAGCGCCAGCAAACGAATTCCGACGACTATGGTCACATGCGTTTCGGGAGGAAGGGAGAAGAAATCTCCGATGATTACGGGCATATGAGATTTGGCAGGAATACTGATAAGAAATGACTGAAAGTGTGTACGACACCTGACGATATATATTTACACGGCAGTATTGATTTTTGTGGTTTCTGAATGTGTAGTTTATAACGAATAAAAAAGAATGGCTGGAATTTTAATGCAGTTTTAACATTTTTTTCTCCCTGATTGTTTTTTCACCGGTAAGCTCTTGGACAATTTCCCACAGCCGTTTGAGATTGTGTTTATTTTATTGTAATACTTTTGTTTCGATTAAGGAAAACGATTACCTAATTTCTTTTTAAATATGTTGTAGTTAGGATTCAGTAGGAGATTTTGCAGTTTGAGTTTGTCATCCATGGCGCAATTATGTTTTTTTTCGTGAAGTCTTCATCAATAAAAGAATGTTTTGTATATTTTTTTCATGAGTTGGGTCATCTTTCATTTTCCTGCTCCTGCTCAACGGCATATACACATATTCAATTTAAATGAGTGTGTTGTGGAAGCTATTCAAGATTCTGCCTTATATGTTCATGTCACTGATAACATAGGGTCAAAATGATTCGGAAATATGAAGTACTTTACAAGTTAAAACTTTTTGTAGTAATCGTTTCGCGTTTTGCTAACAAGGTAAGCATCTTCAGGAGAAGAAAATTGATACTGTAGTATCAACCTAACTTTAGAAACGCGCGTCGATTGCCAAAATTCTGTTTGGTGTTAGTGTAATTGATCTCTAGAAAAGTTTCAACTTCCATACCTGAGGATCCAAACTCATCGTTTGTTAGTTTTACAAGATTTTTCGTCGTGACAAATTGGTCGTTTCTAATACTCTACTACAATCCTTGAAAATCTTGGTTGTGTTTCTACATTTAGGGTAATTTTTCTATTGGAATTTGAAGAGAAGCGATACACAAGCACTCTGGTTGAAAGTTTTAATCAATGAAACTGATGCATTTCAGTCTGGGGTCTTGACCAAAGGTGCACAGTGTTATTGTGAATTTTCGGAAAATTATTGAAATTATTACTGATGTTCATCAAGCACAATTCATCATTTACATTTACATCAAAAGCTAAAAAACGATGAAATAGTAATTTACGTCATGAGTCCGGGAAACGCATTTTTACAGTACGAGTCGAAATGTTTACGGACGAGGCGACGAAGGAGCCGAGTCCGTAATTTTGAGACGAGCTACTGTAAAAGTTTCCCGGTCGTATGTCGTAATGCGTTTTATTTCATACTGCGGACCCGTTTTATTTCATACTGCAGACACTAAATCTTACATTAATAAAACAAAAATTGAAAATATGATCATCCATGATGGAAACGCTAGTTTCTAAGGTTACTGTTTCTGGTGTTTGTTTTGTTGACTTTTGTGAAACGAAATGTCAACAGACAAAATGTCGACAAACAATAACATTCCCGAAGATGTTTTGCGTAAATATAATGAAGCTGCCGGCTCTCTGATTCCCACAAAATCATCAGAAAGGTACCATAGCGAATATAAACAGTTTTGCGACTGGAAAAGGGTAAACGAAGTCAGTGAAATCAATGAGGAAATAATGCTGGCATATTTGTTTGATCTGGTAAGTTGCACTCAATATTTTTTGAAGGAATCATTATTGGTGATTTTCTAGTCGAAGAAAATGTCCAGTTCTTCACTCTGGTCAAAGTATTCGATGCTTAAAGCCATGCTACAATTTAATGAAAACGTGGATATATCAAGATTCTCTAAACTTTGAGAGTTCCTCAGTCTGTTGGCTATCAACCTAAACAAGCCAAAACACTCACCAGAGAAGAATTGGTAAAATTTGTGAAAGAGGCACCAGATCAACAATATCTTTTGGCGAAGGTAATAATTTTAGATGTACATTTCAATATTTACTGATAATTTTGTGTTCTTGTTAGATTGTTGGTTTAATCGCCGTCGCTGGTGGTTGTCGCCGCGAAGAGATATATAAAATGTCTTTGGATGACATCCAGGCAACTTCTACACAATTGGTAATCACAATCCCTTTCTCAAAAACGAATCAAAGAAGAGTATTTACGGTCATTGATAAAATGGACGGCATAAGTGTGTTGGAACTGTTCCGAAGATACGTAGCCTTGCGGCCCAAAGGTTTAGGTCACAACAAATTGTTCGTAGGATACCGTAATGGCAAGTGCATTTCCCAGCGCGTTGGAATTCACACAGTCGGTGGAGTTCCCAAGAAAATAGCGGAATTTCTAGGATTAGCAAATCCCGAGTTGTACACCGGCCATAGTTTTTGCCGCACATCGGCGACTTTACTAGCAAATGCGGGAGCGGAATTTTCCGTTCTCAAAAGACATGGAGGATGGAAGAGTTCCTCCGTGGCAGAAAAGTATATTGAGAATTCGTTGGAAGGAGAGAACAAAGTGGCTAAAATGATCCAGGGAGGAGAAAGTTTTGTGCAAGTCTTAACTGAGAAATCTAAAGAAATTATTAGTACAAGTGCTTGCTCGAGCTCCACTCTCCACGATGGTTTACCGAAAGTTGAAATAACTGGGAATACAGATTGCACAATTCATGTTACTTCTAATGTTCAGATTGTCTTTAATTACATGTTTATTAATTTTGTATTGTTTTCACAATAAATTGTTTGATTCTTGCCCCATTTCATTAGAGTCCGGTAAAATTTTACCGGACTCGATACCGTGAAGTCTCATTCACCGGACTAAAATCGTTGACTTAAACATGTCTGTTACGATGCAGTATGAAATAAATGATAATAGCTCACCAAATACTCACGATTATGAATTTTCAAAACAATATGCATATGAAGACTCATAATCGTTTGGAGTTTTATGGATATTTTGAAACTATTGAACTTCCTACTGTTATCAAATTGTTAATAAACTTCGAATACTCGATCGAAACCGAGCAATGCAACTGCAAAATAATAAGCATATAAGGGCTGTCTTCAATCTCATGTGATAGTATAAACCTGGATAAGTCTCTATTATTATTGACCTGTTTCTTCTAGCTTCTTTTGGGTTCCTGACCTACCACAATCTACAAAAATGGGGATCAAATTGTAATCTATTCAAGTGTAGAGAGAATCCATCCAATAATAACATTGGAATAGTACTCAAAATCATGTGGTGAAAGTTGAAACTTTTCCTAGAGATCAATTACCATAACACCAAACTGATTTTTTTATTAACTGTATCAATTTTCTCCTCCTGAAGATGCTAACCTTGTTAGCGGAACGCGCGTCGAGTGCAAAAATATCAGTTTGATGTTATGGTAATTGATCTTTAGGGAATGTTCCATGTGTTTTAATGTTTTATAGCAGAAGGAACAGAGTAAAATCCGACTTGATCCCTGCCATGACAAGATCCACAGCAAACAACAATGCACGTAAGAGACAATGTTTTCAGCTGACGCACAAATAATTGAAACACTGAAATACGCACAGAAAATAACAATACGAAACGGTTTTATTACTATGGTCGCTCATGGGCAAATCCAATATATGCCAACAGCTGCCATATTGGTTTTGATTTGACGAGTCTCTGGATTGCCTAATAGTTGTCAAAGTTACTTCGCTGGGTTGACGTTTTTCTGAATTGGCGCTGCGATCAATATTCAAAATCCCAATTGCTTCATCGCAATCAAACAAGACTCATCGTGAACAAACACCTGTCGACCCCGTTACGCCTACTCTGACATCAGTGAAGCCATTCAGAAACAATGAATAGTCGATCCAACGCCAACTGGGCTAATCCTATTATTATCTTTGCATCAACCTACTTCACGGAGTGCAGCCGATACAATCGTTCTGAACAGTCAGTTGAAGCCATCCAAATGGAGAACTGGTTGAAAAATCAACGGTGCATCTACCTCTACCAAGCACACTGCAAGGTTACATTTGCCATAAAGTCAATCTTCAGGAATTGTGACTATGACAGGGATGGTATGAACAGTTTATTGGACCAACGTGGTAATAAAGTGTCAATCAGGAGGAGCAAAGTGCAAAAACATGACAATGTGGTCACTGAAGATAAAATTTGGAGGAGGCTCAGTCTACAGAGCTTCAGGAAGAGGAGACAACAGAGGCAAGAAGAGAAGAGTAGGCCTGTGATAGCAACTGTTATGCGGACGTATGACAAGAGACCGATAAAACGAGAAGGTTCCATTTGGATTTGAAGATGCATTTGTTGTATTATATGTTGAAATATATCGTTATTTTATGGTGTGCAGTGGATATATTATGTAGGCTTGAGTTATTCTGAGAACAGAAAAAATAGTCAATTTTCGTATTCAAATATTCGCCTGAAGGTCATAGACATTTGAAGTGGTCGTTTTTGATGAGTGACAGGATGAAAAATGAATAAAATACCGCTCCAAAAATGAATTGCTTTTCGCAATAAACATCTTTATAGGGAAGGTTTCATCATAGGCATTACAACTAACGAACTGGCCCTAAGAGAGAGAAGACTGTGGAAGGAGCAAGATAGAATACTTCAAGTTAAGATGGCTATATACTGGTGCTTTCACTGTTGCCATATTGTTTTAGACAAACCTGTAGACAGGGTGTAGTTGTTAAAAAAATTACGCCTTGAGGGTGCGCTTGTGGTTGAAATTCCTAAAAAATTTCGAGATCACTCTATCCATGGAACACGTTGCCAATACAGATCACTTTCGGTTAGAACAGAGAATAGAACGCGAGATCAATCAGACGTTTGAACTCCAAGAATAATCTCACGTTCTAGTATATTCATTAACCATTTCAAAATTTCGTAGTGATCATGAAAAAACACAAGAGAAGTTTGCTGGCCACAACTTTCTAGAGTGTGCACGCGTTCTGAATATTGTATAAATGCAGTGATATGTGTTTTAGATATTTTCAGTTCAACACAAAAGATTATAAAAAATAATAATGATTTCACTCACCAGGAAAAAATGTCATTTTCTCACTTCACATATCCATAAAATTTGATCACCATTCTCACTCCTATCCGCTCACATGCATTAACGTGAATAATATTCGGTGATACTACTTCAAAACCGAACTTTTGAATCGAGATCACAATATTATATTGCTCAAATGAAAATATCAACAATCAAATAATTTTTTCAGCACATAAACCGGAATTTGCAACAACATAGCCACTTGGCAACACAGGACGTGCACATGACTGTCATCTCAACTGCGAGAGTGACGATTGAGTTATTACTACGGTCTACGTCATCAATTCTTGATCAAGTAGGCCAGATCGGTCGTCTGATTTGCTGACAATCTTTTATATGGAGTGAAAACACCAGTATACAGCTACCTCACTCCAAGTATAACCTCTGAGCGAATTCTTTCCTCAATGTAGCAGAGAAAGAGAAGTTAGGGAGGGTAGAGTTATTCAAGGATAAAATTTTCATTGTATCCTTCACAATATATCTTCAACGTGCATATCCTTTCTCTCTCTAATGTTTTCGGCATTGTGTTATATGGAAGACTGTCATAAAGGCCAGTCCATTAGTCGTAATGTCAATGGGTTCCATACTGTTATTGGTGAGACAATGGCTGCGTCTAACATTTAAAGCGCTTTAAAGCACTTGAAACCGCTTCGCAAAATTTGACATTTCACCATGCGAAAAACTGTCAAATTTTGTGCAGTGGCTTAAAGCGCCTTAAGTTGTTAGACGCGGCCAATTCAAAACCGGTTCACAGCATACTTAACAATCAGCACGGACACTCTGGGATGCCGCCTTTGATCTTAAAAAGTATAAAGACGCCATCTTGAAAAGCGGATTACTCAGGGCCAGACTTGGCGACATGGTACCTATAACAGAGGCGTACTAGAAATTTTATCTTATCATAATTCATGAAATTGAACTTAATTTCAAATGACTTCAACTAATAAAATAAGGTGCGTCATTTGATTGTTGCTATTTTGTTTACCATAATGAATAATATATTGATACGATACTATTTGTGATTCTTTTGAATAATATCAGAAGGAATAGCTAAGTACCTATTCAAAATTAAATTTGACTGGCACAAAATGTGAGAATCACTTAACGGAATAGTAATTTACGTAACAAGTCCGAAAAAAACTGTTTTCGGTCGTGTTGTACACTATTTTTTCGGCAACCGTACCTACTTCCCGGACGCTTTTTCCTAGAGAAAGTAGCATTTTTCCGGCTTAGTCTTCAATCTGCTGCTTCTACAGCACAAACATGACCACCTTTTTACTGTTCATCTATTGTAATAATAATAAAACACTCGAAATAAAGCAAAACACAATTTGATACCAAAATAAAACTTGATCAAACAGCGTGAAACTCCACAACAAATACAAGTTGCAGCTTTCGTTTTATAGTTGCATTGCTCCAGGGCTTCCAATTTCAGCTTAACCATTGGCTGGAAAATGACAAGTGGCAAGCTCGAGAGTCCTAGAGCAGGAAACTGTCTAATCGAAAGCAGCAATAAAGGAATGACAATATGACAGGTCCACTGCTTTTCAACATGGCCGACATAGCAACGCGAAGTATATGCGCGTACTTTTCCCGCCCAAGGGGATTGTTATATATACTGTGACCTGTTGCACGTTATCGATGACGACATGAAATCAAAGCAGTGGCACCAATCCATTGTTGGAAATGTATCGGAACGTTTTTATTGATTTTCAAATTTGGCGCCTGTTATTCTTTGGCATTTGGTTGGCAGCATTCTCCATGATGCCGCAATTTCTTTGAGATCTGTTATTTACCAATTGGCAATTGATATTAAAAAGTGACAGTTCTGTGTTTACGTCTTTTTTGGTACTTCAAATCATATAATTGTGATCAAAAATTGTGTATTTCGATGCTTCTATAGGAAGTATCAGTCTCAGGCTCTTCGTAAAAATGTCAAAAAGTTAAAAACTATCGCTGCGAAGATTTGGTGAAATCAATTCAGAATCACAAGTGAAATTCTTTGTCAATGCCGTAGATAGATCATTCTTGTTTCGAGATTATTTTGATGCTCAAACTCTCATTTCACCAGATTTAAATATCAAGATCCCGAGGAGGAAACTTTCGCTTCTTTTGAAATCCCGTGTGTGACGTCAAGAAATCAGTGGGACAAAAAATCATAACCAATAGTTGATATTTAAATTATCAATTTTGTCCTTTACTGTTTCAAAAAACCAAGAAGTTTCGATGTAAGTAAATGAAAAAAAATCAGCATATTGAAATAGTTTACTAATGTGATATGGTTTTCAACATATACGTTATTTATATAAGTTTACAAAAATTCTATAGATAATTATCTTCACGAGAATAACAATACTATAAAATACAAAAGAATTCAAAAACGTTCTTAATATCTAGCTCAACATCAAAATTTTCGAAATGTAAAAATCACTTTGAAAAAATAGATACTTTTATATTCCTAAATCTCGATAAATTTTCTTCCTTTGCAAAACATGGCTCGTATAAAAATAGAAACTTTGTGATAATTGACTCATCTAGAAGCTTCCGGTCACTGGTACGTATCCTGAGGTGGAGGAAAGGGGGCGTTTTCTTCATAGATCATCACAAGGGAACTGAAGGATTTCCTCTTTTTCTTTGGCTGAAAAAAGTGAAAAAATTGCATAACCAGGTAATGACACCAATATTATTTCGTTTTATATCGTATTGAGATTCCAGCAATGAATAATCTTCTGTTTTCCATTTAGTTTGTAACTTGTCAGATTCAACTGGAATTATTAACATCATCAACTTTGATACAAGATTATTTTATTAAAAATATATTTATAATGATTCACACTAATGAATTAATAATAAAAGGGTAGAGGTACCTTGTACCAAACATCTTCTTGACAGATCAAATAACAAATATCAATAAAACAAGTAAAAAATCGAAAATTATGAAAAGATAGTGTTGAAGATCGAATATCTAATTTGGACTTGAAAGACCTATAAATACAGAAATTTTCTCTGCGCATGACCTCAACACAGGTAAGACCAATCAGCTATTATGGAGTCGAGATGTTGGTACTTGAATCATTTAATAGTATATTATGCAACGATCGTGTAATGATGGTTATTAATACATGAGCATTAACCGGGATACGAAACGAGCCGAAGGTGAGTTTCGTATGGTTAATGCGAGTGTATTAATAACCAATACATGAGAGTTGCATACGCTATTTTATCTACACCCAATAAATAATGAAGAACTATAAATACTATATTATTAGGTATTCAAATTGAACACAATAATGGTAGATAATCAATCGTATTTCTTTGAAAAATTTTACAAAATTATAATTAATGGTATAACCACGGAAAATACAACAATGAGAAATGAAGAGAAAAAAAATGAAAAAACTTCTCCGCCGAGGTCAGGAATTGAACCCGGACGTTTCTGATAACTGTCGGCGGCACTGACCACTCGGCCATGAGAGCTCATTTGGTTTGGTCGAAAATAAAAACATATATATGTTGCATTCGTCGAATGAAAAATATAATCCTTTGGATTGTATTTTTTTCTTGTCTAATACGTTTGTGGAGGAGTCGCTGATAATTCTTCTATATCACTGCTATAAGACATTTTCATACGATTATCGAAAATTGGCTAAATTCTTCAAAAATTCAATACCTACTGATTTTGACTTGACAAACGTCAAAATGCAAAGCTTGCACATCATGCTTGATTGAAAAATAATGGGTTTCTATTGGTTGAAAATCTGTATCGTAATGAAAATCTGTATCGTAATGGATTTCATTATTAAACGGGTTGAGGACATATAAGTGTATTATTAGAGTACGGGTGTAGATAAAACAATAAAAAAAGGTTTCACATCAGAGGGAACCCATGTTGAATCATCCAGTCAGACATAATACCAGAAAAAAAACTCTTATGTGGCCAGAAACTTGACGTAAATGTTTCTTATATTCTTTTATTGTTTTAGTGGAAACATAGTGAAAGGAAATCCTAGCAACTGTAATTCATTACCTTCATTTTGTGTGTAGTGTTCTCATCGCTGCTACTGCTGCTCGAGGTTATGCCTTCGTCCAGTGTCAACTTCTTGGAAAGTCCCTCCAATTCCATATCTAGGTACAGCTGGTTCAACTGATCGTTCACTAGCATCGGCTAAAATGAAGAGTTAAATATACAGTGCTTTTCTTTAAAGTCCTCCTCGACTTTTATTTCTTGAACGTGTTAACAAATTAAAAATTGAAACTTGGGATATAGGAAATGATGCATAAAAACTAAATTTCGGAGTGAAATCGACAGATGAAAATTTCAAGATAACGATTGGACGAAATCTGGAAAAAAAATTAAATCGAAAGGGGGCCTTGTGATATATAATTTCGAAGCTCCTGGCGAATACTTCACAACCCTAGAATATGAAGTCAATATCTTCATCTACTATAAAATAGCGAAAAATTCAATGATTGCCTTGATACATTGAGGTTTAACTTCATACTTTGAGGAAATAAGCTGTGTTCACTCCAGAATATGCTCGAATTGGTTGACCTAAATGTCTTGACATAAGAACAGCCTATCCGATATTTCACGTCGAAAATTTTCGAACACAGAAAATTTATACACAGCTCAGTGTAATTGGTCATAAGTTAGTTTTGCATAAGCTGTTTAGCAGTGGAAAATTCGGTTTTGAACTGACCCAACCTCATTGATAAACATATCGGAAAAAAGAGTATCATTTATGACCACCAATATATGTTATGAACTCAAATACATTATATAACACGATGTTCACTCGCAGATTTCATTCATTTGATCTCTGCTCACGTAAAATCGAGATTCAATGTCGAATATGCTGTGGTAAAAAATGTATCTATTTTCGGTGAATTGTACGATTTGGCTTTGATAAGAAAAAATATTTGACACAAATTTGAATTTTATGCATATTAGAAGAAATAACTGCCATCATTCGTTGAGATTCTGAAAGTGAAAGATTCAGGTTACAAAAATAGCAAGTAGAAAAATTAATAAATCGAAAGAGAAACCCCGCTTAGTGATAGTAAACTTGATAGAACCGAAGTTCCCCAGAAAACACATTTTTTTCATTGCCTATAATGAGGTAGACTATTTTCAAAAGTATAAGATATATCTTGGCGAACGATGAAAATGGTGTAGAAGTTGAAACATTATGTAGAAATCAATTACCCTAACACTAAACTGATATTACTTGCACTCGACGCGCCTTTCGCTAACAAGGAGAGCATCTTCAGAAGAAGAAAACTGATACTGTAACAGCGAAAATAAAATCATTTTGGTGTTAGAATATTTATCTCTACATAAAGTTGCATCTTGGTTGACAAGAAAATAAATGAACGTCCTACCTGAGTAATATCTTTGAGTGCATTCATATCAGCTTGTAGAATATCTTCTAGATCTCTGACAGTCATTTGATACCTGTATATGAGATCTGGAGAAACCGCAACAGATTCCAACCATGGGGGTTCCTTTTTCCTGATTGGATAGTTCCTCCGACCTTTCCAATTATTCTGCAAAAAATGCATGAAGATAAATGAAGTATGTTGCATTTCCGTCCGTCCGTTTGTCTGTCAGTCTCAGAATACAGAGTATAGATAAATATAGTGAAAACAATTTAGAAACCGTTGCACAACATCGATGACGACATGAAATTAACGCACTAGTCCAATCCATCGATGGAAATGCATTGGAACTTTTACATTGAACTTCAACTTCGATGCCTTTCATTCCTTGGAATTTGGTTGGCAGCACTCTCGATTTTGCCACAATTTGTTTGAAGTCTATTATTTACCAATTGACAATTGTCCTTCAAAAGTAACAGTTCTGTGTTCAGCTCTTCTAGGTACTTCAAATTAGAATATTTCCATCGTATGTTAAAAATCCCATATGAAGCGGGACATTTTTTATCAATTACAGCGATAAATTGCCGGTGCGACATTTTCGGGCTGGTAAATACCTGGTAGGTATCGAAAAATACCGTCCGTGTATCTATAGTAACGATTGTTAAAATGTACATTTGCCATCTTGACAGGCATAAATACTGAATTTTAAACGTCGTTGTTTTAACTCCGGAAATATTCTACCGAATTACACTCGTGCATCAAAATAAAGCTGATAATTTTCCATTCAAGCATGTTTTCAGTAAAAAAACTGCATTCGGTTATTTTCATATTTTGCTTTTGACAAAATATGAAAATAAACTCGTGCAGTTTTTAGACAGCATGCTTTCATGGAAAATTATCGGTAATTTTGAAGCACTTGTGTAATTACTCCCGAGAATTGTGATCAAAAACTGTGTATTTCGATGATTCTATTGAAAGTACTAGTCTCTGGCTCCTCGTATAAATGCCAAAAACAGTTGAAAACTTTCGCTGCCAAGAGTTGGTGACATCCTCGATTAGTTGTATATATATATATATATATATATATATATATGTTGTTGTTGAGTTCGGGTTGAACCGCGTCTGGAGTTCTGTTCTCGACGTTTCGGCTCCGATTTTGGAGCCATTTTCAAGAGGTGAATATGACTTCACGCTGAGGTCTCAATCTGCCTACTCCTCAGGTGTTGTCACAGGGGGCAAGGGTTTGTGACTTGACGCCGGGGCCTCAATCTGCCTACTCCCCAGGTATATATATATATATATATATATATATATATATATATATATATATATATGTTGTTGTTGAGTTCGGGTTGAACCGCGTCTGGAGTTCTGTTCTCGACGTTTCGGCTCCGATTTTGGAGCCATTTTCAAGAGGTGAATGTGACTTCACGCTGAGGTCTCAATCTGCCTACTCCTCAGGTGTTGTCACAGGGGGCAAGGGCTTGTGACTTGACGCCGGGGCCTCAATCTGCCTACTCCCCAGGTCTCGTCACGAGTTCTTTCTAAGGTCTCAATCTGCCTACTCCTTAGATCGAACTGAGGTATCGAGGGATGTTGGGTAGGATTTATAGCAGCGGGTGCTACTAAAGGACCGTCGGATGTCTTGGTGGGGACTGGGCATCTGGACCCCTGTGACAACACCTGAGGACTAGGCAGATTGAGACCTCAGCGTTAAGTCACATTCACCTCTTGAAAATGGCTCCAAAATCGGAGCCGAAACGTCGAGAACAAAACTCCAGACGCGGTTCAACCCGAACTCAACAACAACACACAACTGACCGCGGAAACCTATCCGAACACATATATATATATATATATATATATATATATATATATATATATATATATATATATATATATATATATATATATTGTTAGTGCGATTTCTCAAAAATTAAAAGATAACAGAGCTCACAAACCACCAAGGGGCCTACAAACATTGCGGTAAATGTTATGCGTAACAATATTTATACTATTTAGGAAAGCAGGAAATTATTGGAAGTTATGAATATGTGGGAAAATCTCGATTTTTCGAAATAGTTTGAATCTAGCTATTCAAAATATATGATTTGAACCTGAGTAAGAGCATATAACTCTAAGTTCTTCATTGGAAAACTAGGAAAAACCTTCTTGGACTAGCTTTAACATTTCAATAAATGATATATACGTACCTATTAACAGAGAAGGTTTGTGGGAATTTTCAATTTTTCGTCTTTTATATTCAATTCGTCACTTTGATTTATATCCAAAATTCCAGAATTCTATAACATACTGGCTACAGCCCATGATGACGTGCAACATATTTTAAATTGTATCAGCTATAGATGATATTGAATTGGAATCAAACTTCACAAATGGAACAGAGACTTCAATTTGATTATGGCGCTCAATGGTGTTGAAAGAGAAATGTTCCTTGCATATGATCCAAAAGCTGCAATGTGGTTTTTGTTACTGTTATCAGCATTAACACCGTTAATTCAACAAGCGCAGCTGGTACCCCAAGAAACCAGTGCAATCGAAGAAATCAAGGCCTATGTGATCACTAGTGGAAGTCTACTTCTGTTTGGTTCAAATCCCTCACCAATAACCCAAACCATTTGGACCACAATCAACGTTTCGAATGATGAAACATCAATTACGAATCTCTGTCCATATTCTCTATTATTCTTTTCTCGAAAAAACTCACCTCATTATCACTCTCATTGATCTTGTTATCTGTGGTACTGGAATCATCATTGGATCCTGACCCAGCATCGGTTTTCAAAAACGACGAATAAGAAGACGAATAACAGCTGCTGGACTCCATATTGATGTTATTCCTGAAGACGATATCTTTTTTGATCTCCGCAGGTTTGGCTAACTGAAAATTTCGAAACGCAATGAAGACGGTTTTTTTTATTGTTCTTCAACAACACATACGGACATCGAGAAACTTAACAGAGCTAGACGATCACAAAACACGCACACATTGAAAGTAGATGCTATCGAGTACATATGTGTTGACGATCAAAATATTGAATGATTGTTCGTGAATTTCCCAGGCAGATATTAGGTTCAAAATTTTCGTTCAAAAATAGTGCGAATAAATATATTTCCAATATTTTGATTCGCTGTTTTTTGTCAAAACCATTCCAACACTGAGATACTAAAAAACATCTTACCTCTGGATTGCAGTCGGATTTGTGGAAAAGTTCTATTAGATACCGCCTCAATTTTTCTTCTAATATTGATTGCATGAAAAATCTTGTGATATCGTCTCTCAAATCAAGTTGGCATCATTCTTTTGTATTTCTTACTTTTTTTTGGCATATAACTTCTTGCAATAAAACGAACTTTTCGTAACAGGTTGCGAGAAGTTAGCCGTTTTGAAATCTACTATGACATTTAATCGTCAGATGTAGGAAGATAATGTTTTAACCTTGCTGTAGCTCAAATTATGAAAGACTCATATGCACAAGATCGGCAATCACAGCTTGTTGTATAAGATATGTAGGGATTTTTATCCACATTGACTGGTGATAAAATCAGGGAATCAGACACGTAGTTAATCGTTTTTCAGCACACCAAAACGGGCAACACCAATTGACAGAGCGCTGGGAACTATAGTCTGGTCAGAGGTTAGACTGGGATTGCTCAAGACAAATTACAAACACAATGTATAACTTTTAATGCCGATTGAGGATGTGACTAAATAATTAGATTTTGAAGAATTTATTCCAATAGGTGATAATAATGAATATATTACATTTTCTATGTAATAGATACAAAATTGTAAAAACATTAGATTAAAATCAAGTTATAAATCGGTTGGAAAGTATTGTCAATTAATTATGTTGTTAGTTCTTTGATGTTGAGTATCAACATGTTCTTAATAATTTCTAGTGATCTGTAAACGATATGGTCTTATCAATTACCACATATTATTGCCAAAATTGTCCTACAATTCTTAGGAAGCATTTTGATATGTTATGTAATTCACTTCTCTTCTATAGGTATCCATATTTGCGGTTATTTAAAATTCCCTTTGCGAACAAAAACCATCAATTATAATTCCTTTCATTCCAATATTTCCATGAACATTTTTGGGCATTCTCAACTGACCACATTATAAATCTACCAAAGGAAGGACGTGACAACACAAAACACTAAAAATAACCTTCTGTATGAACAGCTGCATTTCACCATCTGGAGGACTAACTAATGGTGAACATGGAGAACAGACAGACTGTAGAGCCAAGTCCTTTCGAGAACACTCCGATAGGGCCTAAAACAAGGTTTTCTCACGTTCAATTCGATGCGAGATACGAACAAAAAAGAGATTCTAAACTGATTTAAAGTGATTGAATTCAACAATCTTCTACAATTTTCGAAATGAAACCCACAGAGTCTTGTTGAGAGTTATTTATTAAATGCGACTAATTGTTTGTAGAGTGTATTCTATATACTGGGTGTTTCCCAACCAAGGTACGAAACTTCAGAGGGTGATTCGTTAGGTCGTTTCAATTGAAAAAGTTCCTATGATCATATATCCGTAGTTGCTTCGTTTGTGAGATACAAGGCGTTGAGAAAAAAACGCTATTTATAAAATATCATAAATATCCTCATAACGATTTGGTTGAAATTTGCTACAGTTATTTGAAGTAATAGGGCGCATATTCAGCCGTAACTAGATTTGAATCATCAGACAACACTATCAGTGTCAGCTAGTCTCCAAAGCAGTTGTTCATGATATGCAAAGTGGCTCCAATTTTTTTTCTCGAAAACGAATCTAGATATGAAAAAAAACACAAGTGATGATAAAGTTGTATTTTCAGTTGATTAATCTAAAAGAAGTGGCTGACTGTTTTTTCCAATATTTTTGGCTATGGTGCCCACTGAGACTCCCCTGACCTACTAATTTCAATCTAGTTGGGGCTAAATAAACGCCCTATTATTTCAAATAACTGTAGTAAATTTAAACCAAATCGGTGTAAGGATATTTATTATATTTTATAAATACCGTTTTTTT